>JAPMUY010011095.1:0-132499 GCA_026901105.3 Galaxias olidus | reverse complement strand
CCCCCCCCCCCCCGTGGCAGCTGCTGGTGAGGTTATTTTGGATCATGGAACAGGGCATCGCCTGGATTCCTACCTGGGCAATACCCCCCTTGTGTTTGGGGATGCGTGCATTTAGGTGCCAGAGGATGCCATTGTTGAGCCTGAGCTGGCATGGATGGGATATTCTTTGTACTTCTATATGCCCATGCATGTTTACTCGAGGAGGTCAAGCTGAGGATCAAATCTACACAAACCATAATTTCAGCTGGAGGGTGAACTAGCCGTAGCCAATCGAAAAGCATTGTTCAAGGCTGACAAGTCGTTCCTGAGGATGTTCAGACTGTATGGAATCCTAGTTCATACAGAACGCATGCTACTGATTGGTACAAGTGCTGGAAGCTCATTCATTTCCTTTGTCAGCTTTGTGCAACCGAGGCATATTTTAAGGTAGGAAGCAGAAAACTTTAAGTAACGTTAAAATGATCAGGTGCAATGTTTTGCAGTCCTAGAAACAGCTGTAATGTATAAAACTGAATGAACACCATCCCCCTTAGTGATCGCATTCCGTTATGAGCAAACTCTGTAGGGTAAATCACTAAGTGTATAGAAAGGCTCAGTAGTCAACCTTTGTCCAAGCCACTTTTAATCTATAATAAAGTCCAGATTAATGAACTCAAGGTGCTCACTACTTCTGACCCTGCTCTTCAGCCCGTCAGAGATTATGGCATCAGTGTAAAGAAAGTTCACAACAACCACATGTGAGCTGTAGTCTGAGGGGTGCTGCCTGTGTTTGTTTTGTCTTACACACAGGGTTTATACGCCATGCTAATTATTTTTACTATTATAATAGCAACAGTTTTATTTACTGAAAGGATCCTGAATTTCCAAACTTGTTTGGCATGGGTATAGTCTTCTTTTTTTGGGCTAGAACATTCTTGATACTTTATGGAATCAATCAAGTGTTGTCAATATCATTAGAGAGACTTAATAATAACACAAACTAGGCCTATAAACCAGCATTTCAGTGTAATGTACGTGTGAAACACGACCTATGTGCTCAAGCCTAAATTACACGTCTTCCATGACGTATTTAAAATTTCTCTCATTAATTGGACAAGAAAACTGGTGACCCAATACCTGTATGACGCAAAGTGTCATAAAATGTTATCCGTCGACAAGTTAAAATACTGTCTTAGCCCTACCCTTTGGCAGTTTCTATATTAGGTTTCCATTGCAGAGGTTGAGGACAGGGCTAGGACACTACTACTGTAGCACCACCAGCACTAAAGCTCACAAGTGATGCAATGATACCCCAGTAGATGGCCACCGTGGGGCTGAGAGGCGTAGCAGGTCTCCCCTTTTAGACAACCATTCACAAGGAGGGTCAACAGAAACCATAAATCAATCTTCCCAAATCACATCCTTTCTTTTTGCTTTGCACGTATCACTTCTCAAAAGCGTACCCTCTGTTTGGTGTTAGTTGTTCCTGCGTCAAGGTAAGTGTGTCGTTAGTTAGTTAGTTAGTTTGTTAATTAGTTAGTAAGTTAGTTAGTTAATCCTACATAATAAGAAACGTTGACCATTTGTTGTGAAATAATGTGGCTGCAATCTAATTTAAATGGAGTGAATGAAATGGTCTGTTTTGATTAATTCATTTTGTGATTATCAAAACTAGGGTAATAATTTGGAAGAAATTGCCCCATTGTTTTTGATAAAAAGTCATCGTTGAAAGTAAAAATTAATTTATGATAGTGTGCTTTGTTTATGTGTGGCTGGCGTCAGCACTTGTGCGAGCCTATAGTACTGGTGTTAATGGTTTGAAGGTCACACCCCATATCTTTGCTCATATTTACAACCTGGAATTCTCCCAATTAAACGTCCTTTCATTGACACACGGTCGTAAAATGGAACATTGCTCGGAGTCCTCTCTCACCCCTCGTCTTCTTCATCCTTGTCAACCGGAGGTGTGAGTGCTTAAGTGTGTTAGATGCCATAGGTGCTCGGAGTGGACAGTGTGTAAACCATGGTGACCTATTGGTGTGACACTTTGCTAACCACCCACAGTTGTTCAGTAGCGGTCAAGATGGTGAGAGAGTATGTGTGCTCACTCATATTGTGGGTGTGTAGGGTATACGTGTTTGTGTATGAGTACCTGTGTGTTTGTGTTTCAAAGTGTATGTGTGTGTGGGTGTGGGTGGGTGTGTTTGTGTGTTTCACCCAGAGGAGGTGTTCTAACAGAAAGGACTAATAAGCCTTTCTGTACTAGCAGGCAGTTGTCTCAATCTGAAGGTCACCAGTTGGATTCCTCTGTGTAATGTCACATTGACATTAAGGCAGACAGGCTTTTTCTTCAACCAGACACCTTCAATATATGCCTTTGGTACTGAAAGGACCAGGGACAAATGTCTGTCACCTCTATCCCTATCACCCTTAAGCTCCAATAACAGCATGAAATCACATCACATACTATTAGCAACCTCTCTTCTCAAAGACCCTGTCAGGGAGCATTTGAAAAAAAATTATAGATGAAGAAAAGATAAATGGGGGGGGGGGGGGTAAAAGTAAATCGAAGGCCCTTGTGAGAGAAAATCGAAAAATCTTTTAAAAGCTTTGTCGTTCCTACCTTTTTGTTTCATCACACAATTTCATCCACAGACCCTATTAACCTTTGAGGTGAACCCCTCAACAGCTTGTTGGGTCCCTTTAATTTCTGTGTGATGAGTAAGGTCCCAAGTGGGGCTGTGAGGACCTTGCTGTGCTACTCTCTCGAACTTTGGATGTAATCGCCTTTTTCCGGAGAAATCACATGACCAGATAACTATGTGACCAGGTCATGGTGCACAGATAGAGAAGTGGAAACAATCTCAGAGCTGGCTGCAATTACACCCTGATAATCGCAGCTGTCTTGTCCAATGACTTCCTCAATAAGTGTGATTTGGGTTTAATTACGGGTGCTCGTGATGTTTATTGGCAAAAAGCCACAAACATTGGTTACCTATTGCAGTAACTTAAGGTGACATTGCAGTACACTGTTTTCGACAAGCATTACTTGATGGAAAGGTGACCATTTGTATGAAATATTACAAAATATTGTAGATTTGTATTAGTGCTGATTCATTGGCAACAGATATACATAATGATATACATAATAAAGAGGTTCATTATTTATATGCATTAGTTAACACCCTACAAATGCAATGTTATGTCAATCTATACTTTGCTTTCTATTATGCTTTTATTATATGCGTTACGATAAGTATGTGATTATGTGAATGTATTTTAGCTCCTGCTGGACCGGCTGCTGCATACCAAATTACTAGCCAGAACTATCTGTCAGGAAACATAGAACAGGACAGCCATGTCTGAAGGGTAAGTATTCTGCCCTGTCTTACTTCATGTGCTTAAAATCATATTTTTTTCATAATACGATTTTGCTATTGATTTGGGTTGTAAAACATTTACTGCCTTCTGATTAGTGTTTATTTTTGATCAATCTATGAATCAATAAGTTTATGTTTTTTTATTAATATTTCATGGATGTAAATATCTGTCATGTTGTATTTATTTGTTTAATTGTTTGATATCCTTAATGTCCAACAGACCGGTGAGTATTGGTGAATTTTCATTTTGAATTTGTTTGTTGTTTTGGTTTCTCTAATTACAAACCTACTAAACACAATAAACACTACATAATGTACAATAGCATGATTTCTAGCATGGCTGCAAAATATTTGCATATAATTATTTAGTTATGTTTTACCCAATGTATAATGTTTAGTTTGCAGGAGGACAACTGGATGTTTCCTCAGTTTGTTAGATTATGGTGAAATAACATGATTGACCAATTTGCATAGATTGTTATCACAAATTAAGAAAATGTCATCATAAAGTTTATCAATCCCCTCCAATCTTACAATTAGCCAATATGTAATATTAAACCATGTTACAAAGATATACTGGTCTCTAGGTAATCTGATAAAGATGTTGGATCTATATAGGGCTCCAGAGAAAAAAAAATGTCATAATAAATCCAGTTTCTAAAGTTCATGTTTTGCCACAGACATGTTGGTAGTTTTAGAGACATGGCAGTTAACATAACATAAACAAATAATTTGATACACAAATAAAATAGCTTAAAAGCAGCCAATGCTGTCAACACCAACGCATGTTTGCCTCCCTCTGCTGGCTTCCTATGCATGTAGTTTACCCAATCATTACAGATCAATCGTGCAAATTAACACATTTATGTTATGATTCGCTGCCTTAATTCTTTAAGGAATACATTTTCTAATCAACCTTCTTTTTAATTCAGAAATTCTCATATATCATGTAATTTAGGACACCATAACTATTTACTATCTTTCATAATTACTGTAAAAAAAAAATCATAAGGTCATTATAATTTTAGAGGGAAAGTATAAACCATCACTAAAACGTTTCCATGCCAGGCTTTCCCCAGTCATTCCATTTTTACTTAAAATAAATTGGCTGTGCATGTGTTTGTGTTAGTGGGCTTACTTTGCTTGCAATAATGTGTAAGTCATTCACTATGAAATAACACATGCTACAAGGACATGTCATCATACCAGGACCGCATGCTATGTGAAATCTGCTCAATAGACCAAGAACCATCGCAGATGAGCCAACATTATTGCTAACCTTAATTGGCTAGTATAGTCTAGTCTTACGAAGCAATATCTGAAAAACATGTGTCTTACAGAAAAAGTCAAAGTACCCAGCGACACGCAGGCTACTGCTCAAGGTAAGTCTATTTACATGTTAACCCTAGGTTCAGAACATTCAGTATTCATAAAGAGTAGATGTTGTAGTTGTCTGATTCAAGCTCAATTTGGATGTACTGTCTTAAAACTATACATAATTACATACGCATATACAAAGAAACATAAACTCAACGCAAATTGTATGTTGTTGGCTCTGGCTTTTACAAATTTTGTTATCAAGTTTGCTCTCGTTTCCTGACAGGGAAAACTACTGAAGAAAGCTGAGGCGTTGCTAGCGATTGAAAGAGATGCCAAGATTGGAGAAAGGGAAAGCACACTGAAGGAGAGAGCGCCTCCCCTAAAACTTTCTGGCCTCTCTGTACAGGAGCTTCAGGTAGAGTCACTAATCGAGCCTACAAAAGAATTAACCTGGACATTTGCAATTGGGGACACATTAAATCTTTGCGCAGAGATGTTTAACATATCTAATCTAGCAAAGGAGCAAAATGGTGCAGTAACATGCAACTACAATATAAAAGATACCCCAGCACAATCAACCAAACCCTCTACTCCCCCTTTACCAACCAAATTGCAATGATAAACAGTCAACAGCATTCCAAAAGAAGATGGAAAATGCGCTTAAGGTCATTGCAATGACATACTGGAACATAAAGTAGCCCTTGCATATATGCTTCCCTTTGAGAATGAATAGGCATGATACATGAGTGGAGGTTGTGCCAGGACATTAAGCCAGCCTGACAAAAAAAGAAAATGCTTTACAAAAATCATCAGGCCACTGAATCTCTCCTTGTCAGGACTATTCCCCTGTGAGCTTTCCTTGTACACAACTTCTCCCCTGTTTTTCCTTAGCACACGTCAAAACTCAAATTTAAAAAGGACCCCTGCTACCTGCCTGGTTGACAAGTGACAGGGATTTCTAAAGCCGTTGCTTTTGCAGGCTGTTTGATGATGAATCCCTTCACTTTTCTTTCCTTCTCTCTTTTCTTACACCCTTTGAATGGTCCTTAGTGGCTTAAAGAAGATTGAGTCTGTTTCTTTTCATAGGATCTCTGCAAGGATTTGCACCAGAAGATTGACGTGGTGGATGATGTGCGCTACGATCTTGAAATGAAGGTGGCCAAGAATGAGAAAGAGGTATTGTGCTTTGTAATGTAAATGTAGAACCTCCATAGTACTCAGTGGCAGGATTTGGATTCCGGGTGACAGCTTGGGTTAGATTACCTGGAGTTACCTCCAAACCCTTAAAGATGGCTGATTCTTTTTCATTTTATTGCTTAAAATAGTATTGTAAAGTTGCTCTAACATATAATATCAGTGATCACCCAAAAAACTAAATGTTAAACTTAAGGTACTAAATCTGAATGTGGTTGGTAAGTCATTTTGAGAGTATGTCAGAATTCACAAAACAAATATTACAATTTTTTAGACATATTATTGAATTGAACCCTAGATTGAACTTTAATTTAGGCCTTGGTAAGTCTTTGCCACTCAATAACTTGTCAATCAGTGGTTGTACAATTGTAAAAACCTTTACATTGATAAAATAACAGTTTATTCTACTCTTCTTTGTCAGCCACTCAAGTATACTGAGAAAGGCTTTCACTTTGAAGAAATAACAAATTATTTTGGACATTTAAAAAAAAACATTTTTTTCATTAGATACAGAATCTGAGTCAGAAGATCTTTGAACTGAAGGGTCATAAGAGGCCTAATCTGAAGAAGGTAAAGAAGTCAGCAGACCTGCTGGGCAATCTGGCTGAGGTCAAGCTGCCCTCTAAGGCTGACTTTAAGGCAAATCTGAAGACTGCCAAGAAGAAGGAAGAGGAGGTGAGGTCTAAGAGATAGAAAAATATAAATATGTTGTATTTAGAATACATTTCTGACTACATGATCTGTATAGCTGTTCTAAGCATATTACCAGATTTTCCATTACACTTGGAGGACCTTCATTTAACAAAAAAACTAAACAAACTAGCAATCTCTTATAAGACGTGTTTTCAGTGGTATGCAACCTTGTAGAATGGGCTATTCTGACGAGGTTGAGGCTAAAATAACAATAAGGTTATGTACATAACCAGGTTCTTTGAGTGAAAGGGCAGAGATTCCGTTCTATGGGGAAGCTAAAAGGGCGCCCTCTTTTCTGAAAACAAGTACCACAGTGATATAAATGCCAGTGAAACGGTTAGTGTCTTGAGGCACTTTGACGTGCCGGTCCATATAACGAGCACGCATGCATCTCCTCTTTAGAAAGTTCACCGGCCCTTCTTCTGCATATGGGGTGCCATGGCCCGGGCAACACTCCATGGCCTCGCACATCCAGGCCTTTGTTAGGCCTTGGGCTTGGCCCTAGTACCTGTCACCGAGGAAGAGAGGCCCTTCTTCCTGGAGAAACGGCTCACCTCCCAAGTACGGCTCCTCACTCCCTTAACCCGCTCCCGGGATCGGGACGTCCAGGCTTCGCTGGAGCAGCACTCGTGGCCTTCTGCTTTGCCCATGCCCTGGCCAGTGCCCTGAGCACTGTCATAGGTGGGGCTACCTCAGCCTACTAGGTAGCTGGATGAATAATAATGTTAAGCTCTTCGTCAGCTGACCGCATCTGCTCCACCCGCTCCCCCAATCGATCCACACCCCTCCCGAAAAGGCTAGTTGGGTCGATTAAGAATAGGGCCTCTGTCTTTTACTTTGCACCATGACCTGTGCTGACATGCCTAGCCTAAGCCTGTGAGTGAGTATTCTTACCCGTTTAACAATGAGAAACCCTGGCATCCGCTGGGCAGTTGTCGATGTCATTCTGCGGTTGGGCCTGGTGGGCCAACAGCAAAGACACCGTGTTCACCGTACAAACTCCCACAAGGGGCAGAGCTAGCTGGGAACCCCCAAAAATGTATTTACCACAAAAGCCTACAATCTACTGCAATAAGCACAGAATATGGAATTATAGTAGGACTACAAATTGAAGACACAAAAACTGGTAGACCTACTGGTAACTGGTAACCTAGTTCGCCCTGTGCAAGTGCATACATAAATAAATTAAGCTCTCAGGGTGACCAGAGGCAGAGGCTCTCCCACTCTGAGATTTTGAGCCAAAGGTGCACAAGGAGCAGAATATACTCTAGCTAGCACATATTTTCTTGTTTTCAGAAAAAGGGGTGGCCTTAGGGCTTTCCAATTGGAAAGAGTTGAACGGGTTGAATGAAAAATAACTATTTTATATGATAGTTACAAAACCTATAAAGGAATCCAGGGATTGATATTTCTCTCAGCTATGAACAGTCAGAGTAGAACATAGTTTATAGCTGGAGCTAGACGCTAGAATAAAGCTGTTCAAAACCAAGTGCATGGCGGTATTGCTAAACTATTAAACCTCATCCTCTTCTTGACAAGGTAAAATGATGAAATATGCATTTCTGTTAGCATATAGACTATGGGTTTGATTAGACTGCAGTACTGGCTAAATGTATTCCTGTTAACATTGAACGATTTCAGCTACATTAGTGAATACACAAACAGGCAGACCAGTTCCATTAAAAAAACAGTAGCCTACTTGTTTCACTCACCCACTCTTGTTTCACTCACCCAACTTGCTTCACAGAAAGAAGAGGTCACTGACTGGCGTAAGAACGTGGAGGCAATGTCTGGAATGGAGGGCAGAAAGAAACTGTTCACCCAATAAACTATTTAAAATTGGGGGGGGGGGGGGGGGGTGTGGAGAGGAATCACTGGTAGTAAACCCATACATTATTTGCCAGTTGTGCAATTCATACTTTCCAATAACAACGTGAGTATTAATATGTATTAAGACGAAAAAGAGTGATGGAGACCGTAAAGGACAGTGAGAAAACACTTTTGTAAAAAAAAATTATTAAAATGTTCTGCTTTAAACTAGTTAACATGGCTGCAAGTTGGAAGCAGTTAAGGTGTATCGTTTATGTTGTATCTATTGTTGTACTTTCTCCTTTTCGTTCTCCTTTATTTGTAAAAGTTTATTATTTCAGTGTGATGAAGTCCTAACCCAACACCATCATATAGTACATCATTGTGCCTGTTCAATTCAAAAATAACGATATAATATATTATATTACGATATAAATTGATTGTGGACAATGTTTCATGTGAAACTGTTTATTTAAATACAAATGTTTGATTGTATGTGCATGCAAATAAAAGGTTGTAGGCCTATTCTATTAGAAGTAAAGATTTTGCGTTTTGGACGACTGATGTGGTCAAGGTAAAGACACTTATTTCTCTAAGACGTATTTAATCATCACATGGTATAATACCATATGCAGAACAGTAAAATCAAATTGTGAGTGTAGTAGTGTAGCAATGGTGCAAAAAGGTACCATCGTATTTAAGTAATAGCCATAGGGTGATGTCTTCGTACAAGTTAAAAATATAATTGGCTACGGTAGGACGGTGAATGATTAAAGTTGACATTTTGAGCTCGAAGTGACTCAATGCAGATAATTAGTGGGGCAAAGAAGTCTAATTAGATTCAATTATAAATAGCACTAACGTTAAATAAATTAAATTACTTATGCTGATAAAAATGTTTATACTTTTCCTTAAAAATAAACTGACTATAATTTTCTTACGCATAATGCTGTCAATTGTATAATTGTCCAGGGAGTTTCCCTCTCAAAATAGGTGTTCCAGCCAGGAGTTGCAGGGAATTCACATGACAGTACGAAAGCACAGTGATTGGTGGAGAAAGCGCAACGTCCTTCTGATGTAACGAAACTACCGCCGAATATGAGGAGCTAAAGTTAAATGTGATATATCTGGTATCCGTTTTAAAATATTTCTTTATGTAAACAGCACCTCAGATACATGCAGGTAAGAAATAATAAGTTGAAAGTTATCCTATTTTCACGGGATTGTTGCAATGATGAGATTTTCATGTTACAAAGTGAGTTTTTGTTCTTGAAATACACTTGAACTTTTTTTCTTGACTAGATATGGACACTGCCAGCAGTTATCAGCAAGAAGAGCCATTTATGTGTCCGATCTGCCTAGACGTGTTTTTTGAGCCTGTCACTATTCCTTGTGGACATAACTTTTGCAAGTCCTGTATACAAATGTACTGGGACAGCAATAACATCTGCAAGTGTCCAATGTGTAAGGAGATAGTATCCACAAGACCTGAACTTCGTATAAATACATTTATTTCTGAAATGGCTGCCGAGTACAGAAAGTCAGTTCAAGACAACTCCGCTAGTCCATACAAACAGTTTGACAAATTTAAAAGTGTTCTATGTGACGTTTGTATGGAGCCACTCAAGCACAAAGCCTTAAAGTCTTGTTTGGTGTGTCTGACATCTTACTGTAAGACCCACCTAGAGCCTCATCAGAGAGTTACAGCCCTCAAGAGACACAAGTTGATAGATCCTGTGGAGAACCTGGAAGACCGTCTGTGTAAAAAGCATGAAAGACTACTTGAACTGTTCTGCCAGACTGATCAGACCTGTGTTTGTGTCATATGTATCAAAACTGAACACAAAACTCATGACACTTTCCCGATAGAGGAAGAATATGCAAGTAGGAGAGCAATACTTGGCGGTATGATTGCAGAAGTACAGAACATGACTAACAAACGGTATCACAAGATCACGGAGGCAAAAAGCTGTGTTGGGCTCAGTAGAGGTAAAATGGACACAGACATAATAGAAAGTGTAGAGCTCTTCACTGCTTTAATAAGTTCTGTTGAGAAAAGTCAAAATGAACTCATTGAGAATATTAAGGAGAAGCAGAACCAAACAGAGAAACAAACGGATTACTTTGTTGAAGAGCTAGAGCAGGAAATTGCTGATCTTAAAGAGAGGAGCACCGATCTTGAGCAGATGTTGCGCATTGAAGACCACTTTCAGCTCCTCCAGAGCTTCCCATTACTGGCTGTCACCACTCCAACCACCAAGGACTGGTCCGCAATCACCGTTAAAAGTGATCTTTGTTTACAGACTGTGAGGACAGCTGTGTCCAAGTTACAAGAGATACTGTGTAAAGGGATGGAAGATCTAACTGAAATTGAGCTGAAAAAAATGAAAGAATATGCAGTGGATTTGACGTTGGACCCAGACACAGCACATCAGAGTCTCATATTGAGTCAGGATGGAAAAGAAGTTAGCGATGGAGACACAGAACATGACGTTCCTGACAATCCCAAGAGATTTGATTTGGTCCCTGAGGTCTTGGCAAAGGAGGGGTTTTCCACTGGTAGATTTTACTATGAAGTGCAGGTGGAGGGAAATAATACCTGGGCTGTAGGAGTGGCTAGAGAGTCCATTAGCAGGAAAAGGAATACTTTGCTGAGACCTAGAAATGGGTTCTGGACTATATGTCTGAAGAAAGGATTGAAATATAAAGCTCTTGCAGAAGATTCAGTCCAGTTATATTTAAATTTTAAACCATGTAAGATAGGGGTGTTTGTCGACTATGAAGAGGGTCTGGTATCCTTTTATGATGTCCAGGCAAGATGTCATGTATACTCGTTCATTGATTGCACCTTTGGAGAGAAACTGTATCCATACTTTAGCCCTGAATTTTACCATGGTGTCAAAAACACAGCCCCTCTAATCATTACTCCCTGCAAAGTATGAAATGTTTCTCAATGGGGTAATTCACACGTTTTCCTGTATTGGATGTTTCCCCGCATAATACCAACACTTGAAAATTAAACTCATAACAAGTTGTTTATGTTAGTAGAGAGAATGGTTTGAATAATCTTCTTAGATACTTTTCATGCTTACTCTGTCCAGGTTACAGCGCTAACATTACTAAGCTTGCTGGTTTCTTTTCTAAATGTTATTTTGGTCTCTCCATGTCTTAAATTATGTCACAGGGAAAACATTTACTTTGTCTATCCTTTGATGTACTTAATGTACAAATGTACAAACTGTTTTAATCAAATTAAAAGCACGCTTTGTTAAAAACTAAATTTTTGCTTTGTTCAACAAATAACAAACCAAGATAAACAACGTCTGGTGACTTCACTTCAACAAGATTATATACAGAAGATATGATTCAAACATCCACTAAGAAGATAAGCAACAGTTTCATTTTTTTATATATATGCCCTTTCTTATCAGTCTTTTGGAGGCAGGCATTAATTTGAGCACATCATTGTCAAGTCAGCTTTTGATACAACAGAGGTCTCTTCAATAGCCCTGCTAATTTGTAAGGCATTCAGGCAAGAGCATATGCATATAAAAATTCTCCATCAGTATATCACTGTATATAGACATGTTTAAGAATAACTTATCTTCCACTAATATAACTATCATGTTGGATACATTTGGAATGATTACAGGTAATAAAAATGCTGATCTGAATGCAACAAATATACATCAAATATCAAAGACAGACATATATATATATTTCATCCCAAAATTCTAACAAACAGAACTGCAAAAGCCTACATAGTACACATAAACATGTTATGTGAATAATCTGATAAGAATGTACTACTTTGGATGGTGTCTTACTTTCAACCTTGAGCCTATGAAACTAAAACTATACTTACTGTCAGTTGGACATTTTACCCAGAATCAATTACTATATGCCCATCACTGCTTTCATGAAGCATGTTAATACATAAAAAAGCTATATTTTTGGAATTACACTTTTTTGTTATGTCCACTAGATGGAGTGCTTAGTCCACATCTCAAACTTCAGAAGGCGGCTGCCATTTCTCACCCAAAACATTTGTAATTACTACAGCACTAGAGATAAAGGTACCACATGTCCTAATTCAAAAGTGGTATACAGTATTTGTTAACAAAACATGTTAACAGAATAACAGACACAACAGCCTAAGGTCATTAGAACATTTGAAATAAACAAGTGTAAATAAAGAATGGCCAGTTCAACATAATTTTAACATAATCAGACACAAAAAAAAACTTTCATCACCGTTTTCAAAACTTAATGACTACATCTCCCCAACTTTTTGATGGTATCCAATTCATCATCAGTGGTTCCCTCCATGTCTTCTTGTACATTGATGCATAGTAAAACAATGCACTTATATTTTCATATTTCACAGGCACATTATGGTATATGTAAATGGAATAGTGAGTAGTATATACAACCAAGCGCTTAATCCTTACAGTAATACAACAGCAGTTCAACATAGCAGAGAAAATAGAGGTTTCTCACTTTCATAAGGCTATCACACAAAGGAGACAGTGCATGCATATTCCAAAACAGGAAGTAAGATTCTTCATAGTTTCCAGAATTGCCATTAGCTTTCACAAGTATCAAGTCTTTAGTTGTGCAAATTATTAGCAGAAAGATAAATGCATCCCCTAAAATGCAAATCAAAAGTTATGATGTTCTCCAAATGGAGAAATAGAATCCTTGTGTTTGATAACAATTAGGAAACTTAGAATTTTGTCAGACCCAGGTTGGCTTTCAGTTTTTAGAGAAAGGTTCGCTGGTCATGTACTTTACACAGATGCTGCCCGGTGACATTTTATGCATGCCATGGTTGTATTTTCATTATTTGCCATCTGTGGTGTCATCTTAGCATTCAGTAAGGATCAGTAAGGGTCTATCTTGATCCTGCTGTGCAAGCAGCAGGTGAACACCATCCCACAGATCTAAAAAGAAAAGCAGCAGGACATGTTGATTAGGGGCAAAATTCAATCACCATGATAGACTACTGGTATTTTCACTACTGTTTGCTGAAAAATGCGGGGATGGGTTTGAAAGGCTGTGAAGGGCAGCACGGGAGAGTTGAAGATGGTTACTATAGGAATAACACGAGGCAGCCATTATTATAGCAAGTGGTTTGTGGGTGTGGGTAGGAGTCCAAGCTCAGGTCAGTAGTTAAAGTTACCACTCCCACTGCACCGGTTTATGGAAATAAGTGCCTTTGCACAAGCAATCATTTAGCAATATGACGTTTTCAAGGAATGCTGGTTTGAGGCTGTGCCAAAACACACATCAAATTATACACTTGTCCATAAACAAGATGACATAATTTTTTTTATAATTCATAATTAAATACAGGATTAAGTGTGTGTATACTGTAGAACAAACTATACAAATATAAATGTCATTGAAATTAAATCCTAGCTTTGAAAGTTCCTTAAATTGAATGCAGTTTAGTTCACAAAACATAATTGGGCGCAATTCTCATTATTTTGATGGTGTAATTCTACAAACAAAGAGGATGTATTCCACGGTCAGGCCAGTCATAATATCCTCAGATTTTATTTTTCAGTGTTCTGAAAATGGGTTGAATATAGGGTGAATATCGATTAATGAGCTTGTGGGTAACAGTTTATCAGAGTAGGAGTAGATAAATAATGAGATAGTAAATGAGGATTCCTCCCGTAAGGGAAGTTTAACAATGTTAAATTCTGATTAATAATGCTAGTTCAAAAAACATGGGTTAATACTCCTATCAGTGCCCTGACTAAAGCACTGCCAATAGAACTGGAGTCAGTTAGTCTGTCTGAATGTGTGTGTCTGATCAGTGTGTGCAAAAGTCTGTTGCGATATGTTGGGTGAGCAAGTCTGACGTGAATTGGCTGCAGTGGTATCACCCAGACTGATTGTTGTGTGTGATAGCTGTCTGTCCGTTCGTTGTGTGTACCTAATTGGCTTCCAATTTCTAAAGCGCTTTGAGTCCTGGGAAAAGCGCTGAAAACTAAATTCAATGAATTATTATTATTATTATTATTATTATTATTATTATTATTATTATTAATATTATTATTATTAGTTCAGTTCATTGGCTTAGTGGGTGAAAGGATATATTTGGGACAAAACTGACCAGACACTATACAATTAAATGATGGCATAAACGCTGAGTGACACCTTCTATTCCATATAGACATCTTCGTATACAATTGTGATATACCTTCTTAAACAACAATTTTCAGACTGAATCTAACCTTCAAGAGAGCCACTATAACAAGCTCCATGAGAGGTACCATATTACTAGGAAGTGTGAAAATACTGATTACTGCAACTAGTGTTGGGTTGAAACATGTGTAGACCTGCAAATAAAATAGCCAAAAGGAGGACAATTGCCCCACAAAGTTAAGTTAAATAGTTAACAACTATGGGGGTGATGTGTTCAGTCAAAAGATTTTTCTTTGGGGAACTGATTTGCAAAGGCACTTACATCAAGTTAGGCTTGAGCATTGGTCAAAAAAAAATTAGAAAGATGCCCATGTAAATTAAAAATAAATCAAGCTTTCCAGCCATGCAAGTGAAAATGCATAACGCATGATACAGCCAAAACATTGCCTTATCACATTATACAGTTACACAGCCACCATTAGACTGTTAAAAACCAGCAGCCATGCTAGACAATGAGCCAAGATGAACAACACTCTCACAAACAGTTCACCAGCAAAAACACTGACATGATGACAATATCACTCACAACACACGGAACACGAACGTGCAGACATACAGGAACAAGCACAGAACACCATCCTATTATTCCCTCCAACCTTTTACTGCCACAGGTGATTAGGACCAATCAGAGCCTAAGGACAATCACACTGTACGAAAATCCTCTTCCTCTTCTTTATAGAGCAGATAGATAAAGCAGGAGGTCAACATTGCCCCGGCCAGCTAGACATGTAGCACACACATACAGTACATACACACACCCCAAATAGGTTAGTATGACACACACAACAAAAGACAAAATCTGTTTTAAGTAAAACAAAGGTAACACACAAAAATGTGGGAATTTTGATTACGTGATCAAGTTGAGTCATTGCAGACAAATCAGAACAGTACACAGGCAAACACATATGCCGGTATATAGAACAGCAGCAAATTACTGGTTGTAAAATGAAAGAGAAAAAGATGGACTGACAGACAAATGTGTTCTAAGGGCAAATAATAGCCTCTTGGATTTTAGACAGTGGACAACCAACCCTGAGGAAATTGGATTATTCAGCAACTGAACGATAATAAATAACCTAATAATATCAATAAATTAGACGTAAAAAAAGGCACTTGAGGCTGACAACAAGCTTTATAACCCAGTTCTTAAAACGTCTAATGATAACGTGAAATAGAATAAAATTCCTTTAAAATTAATTCAAACAGAATTGGGGATTTAAACACTGGTTTGACGTTTTAACCAAAGCCAAAAACCAATAACTGGAAATTGTCATGTTGTTAGAGGAAGTTCACAGTAAGTTAGAACTGGCCTAAAACTCTGACCTAATCATCAAACTCCACCCTAACATTAACTACTATGACAAACTAAGTAAGTAACTTTCCAGTCTGGCAAAAATATCCCTTGACTGAATTAAGGTTTTTGTCTTAAACAAGTGGTTTCAGCAAATCACAATGTGATTAAACAGATTCCGAAATATTTATCAATAAGTGTTTGGGTTTCCTCCGGTTTCCCTGACATTTATTTACAAAGAACTGGTCGATATAGGCTGCCCAAGGACAGAGGTGCAGCTCTTCCTGGTGTCTGTTCTGTAACGCTTAAAAGCTTTTGTTCATCGGAGGAACAAACAAATCAAATAACAGCATGTGAATGAAATCACATACCACCCAAGAGGCCATGGTGAGACACAAACAGGAGTCTATTTAGAGATTACCTGACCAGACAGACAACTTGTGTTTTCAGACAGATCATAGATTTAAGTAGGTCTTTATGGACAGATTTACTCCCATGATATAAAAAATGAACAAGATAGAAAGGATGTCATGAAGATGTTTTGACAGACCAAACTTGACTTCTTACATCGTATCTCCATTACAATTAATAAAAGGGAGGCCAACACTTAACACTGTCTTGATACTGACACCATCAATGTAGCAGCATGCCATCTACAGTACCTGTAGGCAGGCCACCCCAATGCCAACGGCTCCAATTATTAACAGATGCTCTGCCAAGAACTGTTCCAACTTGATGATGCATCCCCCCTACAGGGAAAGTGGATCATAGTTACATGGTTACAATGCACAGTTAACTGTGAGTTAGCTTGTGTCGCAAAACCACAAAACCACCTGCGCACAGCATCCAGATAGTTGCAGCTATCCCTCAAGATAAAGACGGATTTTTGAAGAGTAAAGTAGTAGATAATATATGTAGATCGTATAAATGGTTAAGTCAGTGTCACTCACCTCCACCTTGTAGATGTTAGAGGGGTGGTCTCTCTTGCCACAGAAGGAAGTGATGGTCTTACAGCAACTGTCTGGGACAACCCTGTGCCCCGCCTCTACCGATGATATGTATGCACTGTGCATCCAGTCATTTGAGTTGTTGCTGCCACAGCACTTGAACTTGTTAGCATAGAAACATTTGAAAATGTACTTGTTATTAACAGAACTAAAAGAAACCCAATCGTAATTTTATGTTAAAAGTTTTATTTTATATTCATATTAGCTTGAAAACAAGTTGAGGAAATATGTGAGTAAAGTGGGTTTGCGTAATGCACCTGTAAGCACGCATGGCTGTCCTGCACAGATGTCCATTATAGTGTTTGCCAACATACGTTAACATAATGTTATCAAAGCACTAAGGGGCATTTGTCATATTTACTCAACTGGATTATATTTAAAACAAAGAACCCCTGAAACAGAAACCAAAATGTTTGCCCAAAAGACCACACTCCTACAAACAACACATTGTAGAGATGTGGAGGTTTGCACATTGGCTCTTCTGTGAGCCTGGATTACCCACTGAATTCAATATGTGTAGTATGCATATTTATTGTAAACAATATTTTGTGTTAGCCAGCAGACAGATGGAAAGTATATTCCTTACATCCTGCTGAAGTCTGTCCACCGCCACTGTGATGGCCTCCTTTCCTGGCTGGGCATAGTTCTCTGTCATAGTCTGGTTCAGGTGCTGCTTGAGCTCTTCACCGAGCTGTAGATGGAAGGAAGGGAGAGATAGAAAGAAAAAATAAAATGTGTGGGATGCACCAGTGGGAGGGCGTGAAAGAGAGTGGTGAATGAGTGTAAAATAAACAGGCTGAGAGGCAATGGTGAGAGAGGAGAGTGGGTGATGCATTAAAATAGATCGGAGTGAGGAGGTTTGTTCGTGCGTGAGAGCCTTCTGGATAAAAAGATTTTATCTGATCAATGTAAAAAACTATTTGAATGTGTGCTTGTTCGCAGATAGGATCTGAGCCGGGAATCAGGGCAGGTGAAAAGGAGATGCAGTTGTTGATACGTTTTTGGTGTCGAATATATGCTGATGGGTTGGTCAAGTGTTAGGTTGGGTGAGAGAGAATTATATAAGGATGAGGGGGTGAAAGGCAGTGGTGGCAGCAAGGGACTCACCTTCTGGTAATAAACGTAGGCCAACACTCCAGCTACCAGCTCAATCAGAAAGATCAGCAGAAGGCAAGAGAAATACTGAAAGAGAAAAACAAATGTACATGTAATTTCAAAACGTCTCAAACGTCACTAAAAGTCTCAGTCATTATTTTAAACTTTGGTCAACTCCATTTCCCAGTGACATGAAGAATGTCACTCCGTTTGTGACAACCTAAAAAAAAAGTGTCAGCAACTGTCACTTTGTTTTATCTATCATTACAAAAGTAGATGGAACAACCAACTAAATGAGACAAGCAGAGATATACTGAAATGTACTGTTTCTAGGCAGTCATTTATCTGGTGAGAAAACGAACAATGAGAGAGAAAGATGTACAAAGAAGCTGCTACAGGGTAAGCAAACGTAAGGAGAGAATTGCGTGAACGCTAATATCTTCTTCCATAGACCTTTTTTGGAATTGACTGTAAGTTGTTATAAAAGGTACATATTACAGTCAAAATCATTTTCATTTGAGAGATTATTCAACAGAAATAAAGTGCCACAATGTGTCAAGATAAAAACTTGCACAAAGCATTGTTTTAAAATTGGAAATATTCACAAAATAAGAGATTTTGATTTGGAGGTCAATACTAATAATTATGCTTGGAATTGAAATGCATGTTGGGAAATGGTGAGAAACTGGCATTATAGCACTGGCATTAAAGCAGGTCAAGAATTACTTCAATTTCAAAATGTTGCTGATAGGGCCTAATAAGTGTATAAACTGTTTAGCATCTCAGAAACAAATATTTGTAATATATTGAAAGTATTAAAAACATTATTTTGATAATTTCTTTGTTTCAATTGCCTTTGTGTCACTCTGTTGTTTCCTAGAACAATGTGCGGGTATATGCTGGTTGGCAACCCCATCTGATATCAGATGTAAGCTGCTAACGGACACACACATGGATTTGCAAACACAATAACATTTAAAAACAATGAATGGTACTTCTTTCATCTGGTAATAAACACGTAAACAGGGCTAAAGAACCACTGCCAAAGAGAGAGGTTAAAGCTCTCAGCACTGGTAGTTTGCTCAAGGCCGGATACTCATTCTCAGCCCAAACAAGGTGGGAGGTGAGGAAAAATTCAACAATGTTCCAAATATTGTTTGTCACATGCAGCTGCAGGCAAGAGGAGTCGTGTCAGCAAACAAAGTGCCTATGTTGAAAAGCCTGCAAGCATTTGTCAGCTTCTAAACTCTACCAACGAGCAGGCAACTAGTTTAATCAACAAGGATTTGTTTACTCTGTCAACCGAATTCCAGTGTTGGTGTCTATCAAGCCAGGCATATTAGACAGGGCAGACATATTACTGCCAAAACTACCTCTAGCTACAAAACGTTGAAAGATGTTGACTTTGATTCTGTTTAACTTTAGAAGGAAAGTGATAGTGGCGCATCAGGATTGTATCGAGCAAAGATTAATGCCACAGTGACTTTTTCACTATTAAAACTAAAACTAAAACTATTGCAAAGTGGCTTTCAACAGTATACCAATAATGCTGTAGATAAATCCAGGCTTTAAAACCCCTAAGCCTGTCCTTAACCAAAGCCCCACAACAACACACAGGCCTTCTCCAAGCCAGAAACCCTGGGAGCTTTCTTGGATGAGGCTCACTCACAATAGAAAGGCAGCTTCTTTGCTCGCGCATGACGGCACAGCAACCCAGGAAACCCGTAACAACCACAAGACCACCAGCCAGGATAAGAATGTAGGCCGACACAGCGAAGGTGCTGGACGCCAGCAAGCTCAGGTAGTCGCTCTTCTCCACCAGGGTCCAGACACCCACACTGAGCACTGCAGCTCCACCCACCTGGTATCAAAAGAAGGGACAATAAGTAGAGGGAGTATAGGAAGGGACGACATAAAGGGTATTGGGACAATATGTGATGACAAGGGGTATGTCAGAGTGGGGAAGAGTAAGAGAAAAAAGAATAGAGGATACAAAACAGGGTGAAAGAGGAGGGAAGGGTGCATCAAAATAAGACAATGCATGATAACAAAACAGACAAAAACATTGTAAACACACCCTGGTAGTGATGGTCTAGATGGCCATTTGGCTTTGGTTCAATGTCAACGCCCAATGCACAGGAAATGCCTGAGAGAGTTTTTAAGTGTTCGTTTTTCTCCATTCCCCTTCCTTTGACACAAACAAGCCAAAAAAGGCACATGCACCATGCCAGGCCAAAAGTTGCCAGGTTGTTGGGAGAGAGGGAAAAGGGTGTGTACACAGTATATCTAAGAACCCATCATTAAAAATGAATCCATTTGAAGGGATTATTTTCTAGGGCTGGCAAGAATGACATCTTGTGTAAAGGAAATCACCCTTGCTTTATTAAACACAATGTTTACACATCATGTCCAAAGACTTTAATATTGTATAACAGCTGTTTCATGTAACAATTGTTTAGGAGTTGATTGAATACGTTTAAGAGTTTAAACGTATAGGAGGATTAGGAGGACTCCATGAATTTACACTTTTTGGCAATGCAAATGAGGACAGCTTTCCTTTTTCTTTTAGAATTCTACTGAATATGTTATACTTAATTGTCTACACAAGTTATTTTCTAACTCAAGAGGCAGTGAAAAAAAACTGCTGTACCAAACTAATGCACATGGCTGCCATGTTGACTACTGTCAGTTTAAGACACAGGAGCTCAGTCCCACACAAAAAAACACAAGAATTAAAAATTCCAAACAGCCAAATACATTTCGGTATTTCCCAGACTCATAATTTGATTTAAGAATTTAATTTAACTTTTTAGACTTTGTAAGTATATAGGAAATGGTTCAAGCAAATTAAGTGAATTGAGTAAGAGCCAATAGGTAACTTTTAAAACCATACATCAATCTTTTAAATGTGGTCTATCAATCTTATTAACATGGTGAACTGTAATAGGTTTGCTACTCACCCAGAAGAGAAAGTTAAAGATGAAAAGCAAGTACTTGAGACAAACAGTCACCCGGTCCTCCTGATCATCCTTATACAGCACGGACATCTTTTCTCTGAGTTTCTGAGTTGGAAAACACATAGAAGTGACAAAAACTCAAAGTGAAAGAACCAATCAAAGATAAAAGGAACAGTTTTACTTTGTACATTATGTTTTAATGGACAGCTCTGTCATCCTCATGATTGGGATACATCTTCATGATACAATCACCAAATGCAAGAAAATCTATGCAAGACAATAGTAAGTTGTTTCTAACAAGAGACCGAACATATACAGATCACTTTTTAGTACAGAGTAATACCTTTCACTATAATAAAATGGTAAAACGAGCTCCCTGGAGCCCACCTGTGCTTACTTTCCCCATGTTCTTATCTTTTAAAGAAATAACACAGGGGAATAGGAAAGGGGGGTATTCCTGTACTTACATGGAAGCTGCCCAGCAAGCTACAGTTTAAACCAAACGGCTAATGTTTAACAATCTGAGATGTAATATTTGAAAGTCTACTCAAACTGCAGCCAAGTAGGTCTACCTTGCTAAATATAATATAATGTTGTTATTCTAAGAAAACAGTTAATTCAATGACCGAGGAATCCAAATAATCAAAACAGGTACCCTATGGAACTACGTAAACAGAATAGGAAAGTGTGAATTGAACTGATGTAATTTTAGTTGAGACTTTACTCTCGTTAAAATTGATCTGTTTAACAGCATAGATGATAAACATTTAGTATGTATTGTTGGTTTTAGTGCTAACATATTCTCCTAACATATCGCATCAGAACGTGCATTGCCTGCGGCCTTTGACCAGGATACAAAATATAACACGGTTGCGACTCACACTACTCGATAATCGAACGTCACGCCAAAAAGTAAGTATGACAAAGCGCAAATGGGCTATACCTACTGCACCCACACTGACTGTCCTGTCCGTCGTAGGACGTAAAATCGCTAATATTACACCTGCGTTAAAATGCGCTTATAAAAGTCTGCATGAATAATTTGAAGAATACAGCTTTCTACTTACCACCCCGCTTTATTTTAAAAAAGAGGAATGGTTTATTGCGAGTTTGAAATTGCCTTCTGTATGACATTCAATACTGTTTTCCGTGGTCTGATCGGTTTTTGCGCACTGTGGAAACAGGAGGGTCAGAGAGGGGCGAAAAGGAAATGAAACTGCACCTCCCCGCCCCCATCCATTCATTGAATCCAATCCGTGAATGACTGCAACAGACATACCCACCTCTGGCTAGCCTTGCACAACCAGGCTCCTATGGATGCTTTGTCACCCCGTGCTGGCACTTAAAATAATGTTGACATTATGTCAGGACAATTAAGATTTCCCTAAACAAATAATTGTCAAAAAAGACATGAATAGCTAATAACCCGCCCACCCCCCTCCCCCCGAAAAATATTTCAAATGTATAGTTTCTCTGTTCTGTATTTCATTGATAAATTACACTTAATCTATTCAACATTTGGGTGACAACCCATGCCATAAAACTACATCCACCCCTGCAAGTATAAATCTCTGGTGGCGCATGTTAGGTTCCATCTAATCAGACTATTACATTATGTATCAAGTAATAAAACATTTAAATATTTCTAATTTCCCATGGGATTTATCATATCTCTCTAATCTTCTTATTGGATATTATAGCCTAAGTTGTGGGCATCCCTGACACCCTACCAAAGACCACTTTTGACATTTCAGCATATAGTATAGGGTCAGAATTGATTTGAGTGGTATGTTTAGGCCAGTATTTATTGTGTTGTCAAATATTTTAAGACTGTTGAAGAATCACAATTGCGTGGCCTTAGAAGACTAATGTATAGCCTACTTTAAAAGAAAGCAAGTGTGTGGGCCCAGAATATGTTATTTCTTTAGATAGAATGGAACACAAAATATTATGAAAAACTTCATCATGTTCTCTTATTACGATACTATAAAATTAGATACACTTTACAGTTTGTTTGTTAAACAGACCTTCTAGAGTATAGTTTATGTGAAGCATCCATCATACCCTGGTAACACAATTATCTATAAGCCATTAGGATTACATGGACTGTGGCTAGGAGAGCAGTCATTCAGTCTTTCAAAACCACATTACTGAACAGGTGATGCTGTCCATCAAGTCAGTTAGTCACTAAGTGCAAGAGTCCTGTCTCTATACCAAAGATTAGTCTATGGTATGGAACTTTTCACTGAAATAAAAACAAATAGATTTCAGGTCTGTAAGGGGAAAAATAAATGTCATTTGTTTTTATAATACAACACATAATGTATTCTGTCTAGTAAAAGGGAAAGGAAATTTCTGTGTTTCATGTCATCTTTAAATCATTGTCAGATATAAAATTATACATATACATATGAGGTTAAGAAAATAAAGCCAGAACTTCCTCAAAAAGATGTATTTATGAGAATACTGGGCTCTAATAGTGCCCATTGGCGACAACACCTTATTGACGATGTATATTACACACCATGGAGATAATATCCATATCCCTTGTTTGACACCATTGGCCAAAAGAGAAAAGCAGCAAATCAGATGGTTGCAATCTTTCCTAAATATAAGTAGGTCTACCTTTCATTAACCAAACATCTAAGCGTTGCATTGTGCCGACACACATGAAGTTTGAAATTTGAAATACACAAATAACAAAAAGTGTTAGCCTATACTGTCCAATACGTGGACATCTGATTAAAGAAAACAACGAGTGCAGATTTACTTTTGATTTTAAATGCTGAATGTTTGTCAGAATTAAATGCAATTTATAACAAATTACTCTGCGTTGCCAAGTCCGGGGGTTTCACGACTTCTATGTCTAGGAGCGTCTGTGGTAGCCCCAGCAACACTGCCTTCATCTAAAAAAAAATCCCTATGATCACATATGTGAGAGGGTGGGCAATCAGAGGGAGATGCGAAATATTTGTTTTCTAACCTGGCAACCATAAACCTAGTCAGAACTCCGTCTGTAGTGTGAATGTCGTGTATGTTTGTGCTGTAAACTACTCATACATCTGTTGCATAGTTGGCTGTTAATAAAATGCCTCGTCAGGAAAGAAATATGGTATGACAGAATTAACTCAGGAGATAAGCGTCAAGCGCATATAATCTCATTAAATTGGTTCGCAGGGAACAAAATTATGTGCTCTGTGGTAAAATAGTGCGGAACTGTTTTTTGGCGTTGCTGCTCACTACAGTTGAGCTGATTAGAGTTGCACGGGAGACTTAAATTGTTTGCTTCTCAGAGACGACACCGCACGAAAAAAAATTTAGAAGCGTCAACTTGCAGTCAGTTTCAACTTTTTTTTTAAGAACATAAACTGACAATTTTGAGTAGAAAAAGTACATTCTCCTTCAAAAAGCTGAGACACGTATTAGGTATGCATAAGGCGTGGGTCTATGCAATTCGGGAATTTAAGGGACCAACCAACGACCAGTGAGTGTGCTTTGCTAAAGAATGATTCAGGTGTCGACTTCAGAGTGCCCTTCTTAGCTCTTGTGCGTTTTGCGTGCACATTTGGTGCCAGGCAGTGCAGAATGTCGACGACTGACAATATAATTGTCTGGAGACTGCTGTTGCCAAAATCCTAAAATATATTGCCAGTAGATCTACAGATAATTTGCCTACTGTATGGATTACTGGACGTGTAACTAAGGCTGAGACAATTCAAACAAGCGGTGAACAAATCCAAGGACAACTTTGTGGAGTGTAATGAAGTTGGAATCTGAAATCATTGCTGGACTTATCGGCTTCAGGGAATCGCTAATTATTAATGGTAGAGTCTATGAGAAATATACAAAAGAAAAACGGTCGGTGAAGTTGATTCCATAATTACTTTCTCTTTCAAAGTGTAGGCTATTAGAAATCTCGTTGGCTCATGGGACCGAGGCATTCGTCGCGCTGCTTGCTATTACGGAAAAAAATGGCGGAGGCAGATAACTCAGAGGTTGGTCCGGATATTAAAGTAACACTGTCAGTTAACATGCACGTTTTCATAGCTAGCTTTATTAACAGATTAACATTAGTCACATTAATTACATAATCAGATTAGTAAGGATTTTGAAATGTGTTTTGTGTATTAATAGTCCAGCTCATATTTCGAGAATCGGTGTCTGACCAATGGTTGAATACAAAATGCCTTCTAGGCACAGCTTTACGTCCTGCTTTTTTTCGTTGACATTATGGAATAGTTATTGCTGTTGTTTTTTTCGAGCAGGTCTTGAGCCCAGAGCAGACTAAAGATGCTACAGTTGCTAAAATTATCCTCTGACAGTCAGTCCCAGGACGAGTGTAGTTTCGCCCCCCAGCTGAGGTGCGCTGTCCTTGGTTCTGAAAATCTTACGTGCAGCCGTGAGTGCGGAGATAAAACAGTGCGTGCACGCTTTCCGCAATACATGCACGTTAGTATTAAACATCAGAAGTGTACAGCGCTGCTCACTACATGTGAACCTCTCTTTTAACCTATCATCATCATCCTTGCTCCATTTACCTCTGTTGTAAAACTAATTTATACAAAACTGGTCTCCCCTCCTCCTCTTTCACCCATATTTCCCAGTCTGCCCAGCCTACTGCTTTACCCAAGTCAGTACCTAGTCCTACTACCCACCATGTGCCCTGTGCCCCCCTCACACCACATGTAGCAGCACTGAGCACCTGTCAAAGCAGTGGCAAGATGGCGAAGTTTCTCAACCCGGAGGAAATGACATCAAGGGACTACTACTTTGACTCATATGCCCACTTTGGCATACATGAGGTAAGGGGTACTATCTATAGATGTAGTGATGGAATAGGCTGTTGTTTCAGTGTAGATCCTCTAACGTTTGCTTTTTATTTAAGGTAGAATCCGGGAGCGCCATGAGCAATTCTTAATGGAATATTAATGCTCTCCTGCTCACTTGTCTTTGCCAACATGCCATTTTAAAATATAATCGGTGAAGAATGAAACTCACCTTCCCCTTATTTAATATGCAAACCTATAATTGTTGATCCAAACAAAAATTGTGATGTTCCATTTTAGACTGCAGGTAATCATTTAAGTCTAAACCCCCCTTATTGACCTTGCTGCTGGGGTAGAACCTGGAATGGTGTTAGGGGACACACAGGCCTGTTACTAAGTAAATGCGTATGTCCATATTTAGAATATGGGTCGGGAAGTGTCCTCAATAGATTGTAAAAAAAAAAAGAATCAGGGAAAGAAAAAGGGATGTGTGAACGAGTTCAGTGAGATCGGTGTTTGTTGGTCCCCAAAGGGATGGTGATGTAGACCTGTCTATTTTTAAGAGGTTGTACTTCTATTGCAGGGACTTTTGGCCTGAATACGACTTCTTGCTTTGCACCTGTACATTGTCATTTTCTTTCAATAGAAGTCAAAGGAAAATCCAATGTACTGACATTCGAAAGAACATAATGAACTGTAGCTTCCACCTCCCTCTAGTAAAACCTTACCACACATTATACTGGCTTATGCGTACAATTATCAGGACATGTAAATGAATAATGAATGAAAAACATTATTCTAAATCAATAACTCATGACAGAACATGTGAAGTGTTTTAACCTGGTACTAAAATAAAGTTCATTAATCGGACAGATGTATTTGACTGTAAAGCATTTCTGACCCTGACCTTCTCACAGGAAATGTTGAAGGATGAGGTGCGAACACTGACATATCGGAACGCCATGTATCATAACAAGCATGTGTTCAAGGACAAGATTGTTCTTGATGTGGGCAGCGGAACGGGCATATTGTCTATGTTTGCTGCCAATGCTGGGGCCAAGAAAGTGTACGGGGTAAGATTGTGTTTCCTCAGCAGATTTTTCACACTACAGAACCAATCTGTGCTGTCCTGCTTCCACATCCACCCCATTGATGGTAATGTATTTAGAAGGGCATTTGAAACAATATTTATTACAGTCTGTTGCATCCAGGAACAGGGGCTAATGTAAAATTATACTGTAGGCTTTTCTCTCTGCAGAAGTCAATTGAACTGAGCTTAGCTGTTTTGAGCCAATTTACTGTAGTTTCATGATTAAAGTTCTTTAACCGTAACTATTCTGGGAATGACTTTGTGAAAGTAGATGGCACAGATCAGCACAGCACAGATGTAATCAAGATCTGCATTTAGATCAGGGTACTAGCCATCTTGAAATCACAAATAAAACATGTTACTGTTCAAATTAAATGCTATTTATTATACTTTTAAAATGTTTACTTGTTTTTTTTAATCTTATTATAGTATTTTAATTGCATATGCGCACAGAAACGAATGTGTGTGCACCCACACATACACACTCCAAGTAGTCATCTATTTCAGTCAGTCATCGTGTAGACAGACAACCAAATTGCTATTACTCTGGGACTCAGGTCCTCTCTATTTAATCTATTTCTATGGCAGCTACACTGTATTTACAGCTGTAACAACTAAACGTGCATTAGAGGTCCCTGCTATGGGCTTCTATCCGGAAACCACTAATGCAGAGAATCACAAGCACATAGCAGTCAGGTCCTCTTAAGAGCCATGCCATTCACTGCTAATACATTACCGGTCCACATACTTATACATGATTAATGCATCCCTTATGGATAGCAGAGAAAAATTATGAATATGCGATTATCTTGGGGCAGAAACAGAATCTTGGATGAAAGGCTAGCTGGGCACAGAGCTGTTTTGATGGATAAGAAGGGCGGTATAGTACAATCAATTACGTTTATTCTTGAAAGTTTGTACAGGTCAACTTAGTATGGGTTGGTGATATTAGAATGAATTACGTGTTCTTGCTTTTTTTCTACAGATTGAATGCTCCAGTATATCAGAATATTCTGAGAAGATCATCAAGTCAAATCACCTACACAATGGTATTTATCATCTAAATGACACACTACTTAAGGCCTATGGCATGTTAAATGTGCAAAGTACAAAATGTTTAATCTCTCTTGTGTTTGCGGTCAGTTTAGTTTATTCAGTTAAAATTCAGTTTATTTTGTATTACCACTATGTTTTTTTGGTTACTTTTGCATTAAAGATGCCCCTGTCCTAGAGGGAAATGCAATGTCACCGAACGTACAGCTACAAATTGCTGCATTTCATCAGATACCTCTGTTTCTCAGACTATGCCCTTGATTACTCCTGATTACAGATTCTAAACATTCCAGCAACTATAATACTTGAATGCACCATGCATCTCTTGAAGTTAAATGCATGCCAGTCTATATTTCTATGCGTTACACTTTTCTGATCATAATTCGCTTAAACAGTTTGACGGCTAAAGTCATAACAATCTGCCCGTCTGTCAATCAGTCACATTTCAGCATGTCAAAGTCTATGGTGTCTATAGCAGTGTGTTTTCTGGATGGAATTATCATAATAAGTGAAATCAATCAAAGCTTTGTTTCATCATGCTGATGACGAGAGTACAATAACATTTTGAACTTTATAGACTGAAGCCTTTCAATTTAGTTGTGTGGATTTTTTGACTAGTGATGTGTATCATTACCTGAGTGTCAAGCATAAGCCAATTATGTACTTTTTGATATAAAATATGGTTTCACTAAATCAAGTGCATGTATCAGAACCTATTTAAAATTTACAAGTTGTTCATTATAGATCTTTCTGTGCATGTGCTCTTTGGTAAAAAGTCAGGATGGCAAGCTAAAAACAAACTCTAGACATTAGATGCTAAAACATTCAAGAGACATTGGAAGACATTGAAAAATTACCCATTTGAAAAAGACACGTGGATAATTGTCGAGAGACAGATAAAGAATAAGGATAATTTGTTTCCTCTGCAGTCATTACCATATTTAAGGGCAAAGTTGAGGAGGTGGAGCTACCAGTGGAGAAGGTTGACATCATCATCTCTGAATGGATGGGCTACTGTCTATTCTACGAATCCATGCTCAACACCGTCATTTTTGCCAGGGATAAGTGGCTGGTAAAAGAGTGTGTGTGCACACACACGTTTTTCTGTCTGTGTATGTGTGTGTGTTGTATGTGTGTGTGTGTGTGTATGTGTGTGTGTGTGGGAGGTAGGTATGTCAGAGTTTCTGATACTTTATTAATTTATTTTGTTTCATGGCAACTATATTACCTTATCTTTTATGTAAGAATTTCATACAGAAGTGTATGTGTCTGAAATTATGTCTAAAGAAAATCCTTTCTGTCCTAACAGAAACCTGGAGGCTTGATGTTCCCTGACAGGGCAGCTCTTTATGTGGTGGCCATTGAGGACAGGCAGTACAAAGACTTCAAGATACACTGTAAATTATGATGGGGCCTTTTTTTACATTTTGATATAGTCACTAAACAGAAGCTTTTATGCAAAGCAACTTGAAAATACCAGACTACATTAGAATATGTTACGGAATTCACAAATCAGGTAGTTTAACAAGTGAGTACCTACAGGTGCATCACAATTGCCTAGCTAAGAGCAATGCAAGTGCTGATAGATATTTTTCTTCTTGCTACCCTACCTCTTTGTGTCCTTGCTGATTTGGCCTCACTATGAAAAAAATTACATCTTGGCCAGTGCGTCTATCAGCCTTTAAAAAAAAAAGACCCTGTTATAAGCGACCTTCCAGACACAGTGGAGGAGGCAGTAGTCTATTTTAGGATCCTTGTCTTTCTGCAGAGATAGAAGCTAGATGGAAACCAGGGAGGGCCTAGAGACTACGTGTTTCCAGCAAGGCTAGGGAGAACAACCCTGTAGCCTAGCATCGCCAATGTAGTTTATAGACACCTTGGCAAAGGAAAGAATACTTACAACACAAATTCCCCTTTTGGAATATACAATGTGGCCTTCCATGAGGAATTCACGTTTGTACGAGGCATTCACGTTTAAAACACAATTCAGATTTGCACTGTAATACACTAGCACGTTCATTTCTTCCTTACTGCTCAATTCCACCAGCAACTGTTGCATGACAGTTTAGATTAGTCGTGGAGATGCAACTAGAACAAAATTTTGTTTTTGTTTGTTTGTTTGTGTGTTTTGCGTGTGTGTGTGTGTGTGTGTGTGTGTGTGTGTGTGTGTGTGTGTGTGTGTGTGTGTGTGTGTGTGTCACAGGGTGGGAGAATGTGTATGGCTTTGACATGACCTGCATCCGTAACGTGGCCATCAGAGAACCCCTGGTAGACGTGGTGGACACCAAACAGTTGGTCACCAACGCCTGCCTGGTAAAGGTCAGTGCGCGTGTCCTTCTTTCTTTGTGTCTATGCATATGTTGGCATATTGTCTGCCAGCTTTCATCATAAATGAATTAGACCAATCAAAGCCTTAACCCTGTGTATGGATGATCACCCACACTCACTCTCTCACAAAAACACAGTCACACACACACACACACACACACACACACACACACAAAACTAGATAAAAAACAACAACAAAGTCACACAACAAAGTCACAAGATCTACTTAGAGAGTTGCATCACCAAGCTCACTCAAATACCACTGTCCCTTGATCTTATTCTCTCTGGTATGATGAGGTTGTCTAGCCTATTGTGATGCTCCATTAGTCTGCATTTGTGCTTTGGAGCACACAGCAGTGGCTTGTCTTTTGTCACAAAAAGAAACAAAACAGCTTTCTCCCCCAGCGTCGAAGCCTGGCAGTCACTCTATCTTTTTCACTTAGTCTCTCTCTTTTCTTCTCTCGATTATTTGGTCCATGCGGCATCGACTTGGCAATCCCAAAAGCATGGGGATGCCTTGCGGGTTGCACTATAAAAAATCTCTATAGTGAAGACAGCTCATCCATTGACATTTAATGCCAAGTCAAAGTGGGCAGGTCTATTCTGGTCTCATCTCAAAACTCTCTGTGCAACCCTTTATTTTGGACCATTTTAATTTGGCTGCAATCATTTCGTTAACAGCACAAAAGGTGGTTATGGTCAGCGCTTCAGTGATTGAGCATTATGAAAACTGCTTTAGCAGAGATGGGAGGAGGTGGTGCAAACTCTCCTTTAAGATGTGCTCCATATGGAAATGTGCTCACACACGCACACATATTTGTTTCTCATAGGCTTGGAGGAGTGGGAAATTGGGATCCTCCTACACAGCACATGTACTGCTACTGCATGCACTTAGTCAGACCACTGTGATTCAGCCTGTGGGCACACACAGAGAGAACCCACACTATCACACATGCCACACCATACATTATGAACATGTAGGAGGAATTTCAGAATGCCAATGGTCTCAATGGAATCCCACATATATCTTGTCTCTCTCTTCCTCCAGTGTGTTTTGACGAAGTAGGCCCCAAGGGGCTTTTTTAAGATTAGTAACATGAAGGTTGACAATGCGGATTGCACGTAAATATAAGCACAACTAGCATGAAATAAGTATTTGTTGGAGATGGAAAGGTTGAGGGACTGGTTGTTAAATTTGGAAACCTTTTTAAAAGCGTTTTAAAGTTGTTCGGTTTCCCCCACATACAGTTTCCTGAATGTCATCGCTCTGGATTTAAGGAACTTTTCCATTTTGACCTGTATTCTGATTCTGTGATGCAGGAAGTGGACATCTACACTGTAAAGACAGAGGATTTGTCCTTCACCTCAGCCTTCTGTCTGCAAATCCAAAGGAATGACTACGTCCATGGGCTGGTCACCTACTTCACCATCGAGTTCACCAAGTGTCACAAAAAGACAGGATTTTCCACAGGTAAGACCTCATCACACTAGGTACCACAATCCAAGAATCAGACAAATAGATAGAGGCTTTCAGTTGGGCAATGTCACTGCAGAAATGTGAAGTCACACATATAACTTGCTGTACATGTATTATTTGGATGTTTTCTTTGTGAGGTCAACAGTGATTAAAAAAACCTGCTATATTTTGTACATTGTACGTTGGCCAGGATCAAAGCCCCGATTATACAACACATATCACCAATGGTCACATGCATTTGAAATGAAGATATTGGCACAAAATAATGGTTTCACAAAAAACACATATTATAGTTTGTGTATATACTGTACATTACTGAAATAATAACATTTCACCAACTCTCATTTGCATAAACTCAACTCTTGACTCCTCCCTAGTGGTTCTCTGTCACACAGCACATGGTGGCTGGTCAGATACCTGATGGAGTACAATGCGGCTGTATTATATCTCACCAGCCACCATTCCATATGTTTTGCAAAGATAATGCTAATTTGCTTTTATTCAATGCTTACATAACAAGATTTTTTTTTTATTTCTATAAAACCTTAGGCAAGTCATTCATGAGAATCTGTCCATGCTATTTTCTGTTTCTGTTACTCACGTTTTCCTCCTACTTCTCTACTCTCTCACCCCTCCTTATTCTCTCCTTTATCTGATAACCTAGCTCCTGATGCTCCCAGTACCCACTGGAAGCAGACAGTGTTTTACCTGGAGGACTACTTGACCGTAAAAAAGGGAGAAGAGATCTTTGGCAGTATCGCAGTCAGACCAAATGAAAAAAACAAGGTACAAGACACAAATCTAGTCTAAGGTCATTTGTGCTTTGGCGGTCATTGGTCATTGGTGGCTGAATGGAACAATATGTATTTTAAGTTGAAACATTACTTGAATTTTCAGATATAATTGAAAAAGAAAATAAACATAATTATAAAAATAGAAGTTAAAACAATAGATAGAAAACAACTTTAAGAACAAACATGGTCAATTGTGCATTCTAGAAATGCATATGTGATGATTGAATCATTTATTCTTACAGCGGGATCTGGAGTTTACACTTGAACTAGACTTTAAAGGACAACTGTGTGAGGCAACCATATCCCATGACTACAAGATGCGCTAAGGAAGTACAACACAAGAGGGCAGCCTCTCTAGACATACTTTGAGAGAAGGGCACATGCTTGAATCCCTCGCATTGGTCGAATGCGGCCAACAGATGCCTTTGGTTAGGCAGTCATGCCCGCATCTGTGATGCAATCAGAATGAGTCAAGAACCACAAGAAATGTTCATCATCACCATCAGATTACCTGAAAGTTGTGCCTTGGCACAACTTGAATTTTATTATCCACAGTGAACTTTATTTTGTGTTGTAGTTTTGTTTTTTAAGATGTGGTCGTCTTGTAAGTGGATCGAGATGAGACTAGTCCATCATTAGAGAGAAACTGACATCATTGGCTAAGAAGACCATTTAAACACTTGGACTATGATGCTTCTCTGTCCTTCGAGAAGCCAGAATAGATGTTATGATTTTGAACCTCTGGAATGATTGCCAATTATGTACTTTGTTTACAATATTAATTTAGTATCAATATGTTTTGTGCATGTAATTTGGTTTTTTTACATGTTTAGAAAACTAATTGTAATATTTGGATTTAGAAAAAAAAAAAAAAAAGACCGGGGGTTAATTTATTTCTATGATTGATCGCAAAGTTAACTACTGGTCTACAATGATGTTAAACTTAGGGAGGGGATTGATGATCAATAATAGATAGAGTTGCAGCTTAAACATATCATTCATCATTAAACAGAATGAAGAATAAAGTAATAGGAATAATAGGATTAAAGTATTGCTTAATTAACATAAAAAAAATCTTTGTCATATAAAATCCATGGAGCCATGCATGCCCATGCCATCACACTGCCTCCACCATGTTTTACAGAAGAAAAGAAAATGTTCCAATTCTCCTCCACTTCCTGAAGTGACTGAAGCAGACCTACCAGGTTCGTTGTACTTGTGAGCTTGCATATGCAAAGGAAATGTTTAACCAACTAATTCAACATGCAATCCAAAAAGTACAGTTGAACCTGGGCAATTGCTATTGAAGTCATATAGAAGCCATTGTATGCAGCCTCCCACATTTTAGCCCTATAACTTCTTTATCTTCAGAAGAGCTGTTGCAACGACCATCAATGGAGCCATCAGACTTCACAAAAGGTTTTTCCTTAAAATCCGAGACCCTGAATCGCTACGAAAAAACACTACAGAACCATGTTTATTAAATAAAGTAAAGACAGTAGAGCATGTGGAATAAAACAATTAAAAGAACTAGGAATTCTAACATTTAGATTTATATTTAGTGTTGCTTCATTAATATGTATTTTCTAAATTATAAAATATTGACAACAGAAACGAATGAGTTGTATCACTAGACTATGATAGTATACAGACAGTGCCAGATTATAACTAATGAAACTATTTTAACTGTGCTTCGCAAGATATATAATTTATCTACAAGAAGAGACTTGCACAATATAGAATATAAAGAACATTAGTCTTATTAATTGGTCCACTATATATATATGCAAGGACAGTAAGGGAACGAATTGTGTCAACACAATTTAAATTTAAAAAAAGACATTGGTGTTAGGGCAGTATTTTCACTCACAGTAAGACAGCCAAACCATTTAAACCATGTTTCTAAATCATACTTTAAACATCTGCAATATAATTGATTTGTTTGCGCCCATCTAAATTCTGTCTGTGGCTTTGTAAAAACAGTTAACTTGAATACAAGCCTTCCACTAGACCCCTCACCACCAACACCACCACCAGCACCAACACCACCAACATTGTTTTCGTTAGCCTTTTTCTATCCTGTGAGGGTCGGTGTGGCGTTACTTGCAGCAGGCTCTCTTCTTGATAGGCTGGGCCGACAAGAGCACTGTTGTATCTCTCACTCCATCTTCTTGTTCTTTTAACACTCTACAGAGGGACATAGACATATTGTAATTTCTTTAGTTGCTGAAGTGATAGGGGAGCTAAATGTTGTGAACAGTAGATCCAAGCTGTTACTAAGATTGAGCTCCCACTTGTGCAGAAAAGCAGAGAGCTGAGAAAACCCTCACTGGAAGTAAGCAATTGATTCAAATGGTGCTTCTATGTTAATACAAGTAGGAGCAATATTTTTAAAATGTGTCTAATTCTTACCTGGCTAAATGAGTCAGGGACTCTGCCACATTGTCACCTGTGAAGGCACTGACCTCATAGAACATCACTTTGGTATCCTATAAAAGTGATATGAGATCAAATATGTAAGGTTATTCTGAGAGTTAATAAATGCAACAGAAACAGTTGTCTGAGTGCTGTTATGTTTGAGACCTGCCCTAATAATTTTTGTTTATTATTTCACAAATTGAAACTGTTCACTATACACATATAGTGAGTCAGATGAACAATATTTGACGTGAACGTAGCCCTAAGCCACATTTAAAGCAATACCTGGGCTAGTATGTCTGCCTCTTTGAAAGATACCTCCCTCACCCCATCCATGTCCATCTTGTTCCCTAGCAGAAGGATGGGGATATGTTCTCCGGCAGCTTCCTGAAACACCAAGGTTTTAAGTAGTAATTTATAACACCAAACCAAAATTGCCATTTGGGCTCACCTGAACATTGGCCATCCAGGGCCGCACTGCCTTGAAGCTTTCCTCGACCGTGACGTCGTACATGACCACCACCCCGTCAGCCCTCCGGAAGAACTGATTTGTTATACTGCGGTACCTGTATCCACGTCAACACAAAGTTAGTCAACCTTGAAATCTCAACAGAAAACTAAGGAAACAGAATAGCTGGCAGCAAAAGACAGGCTGAGGTAAAATAACAGGGGCCTCATTGTTTTACAAAACACATGTTTGAAATGGCATTTATGTAAATTATTGAACCTGAATGTGAAGTGCAACACATATTTCTAGAAGTATAACGTATTTTGTTCATTGTTATTATCTGCACACTAAAGTGGTGACCTTTTTAAACAGGTACACGTTCATGTTTTTTGGCACTTACTGGGGAAACATTCAAAAGCTACATGTCTGATATTGTTCTGTGGTCAGTGCGAGCTCCCTACCTCTCCTGGCCTGCTGTGTCCCATAGCTGCATGGCTACCTGGGTACCATCAAGGGTTAGGGTCTTCACACTGTAATCAACACCTGTTCCAACCACACAAAGAAGACAATGTCATATTAAACTAAACACAAACACAAAAAAAGGGAATGAATAGAAAATGTATTACATCATGTCTAGAAAAGCAAAGCCAACAAACTATAACTGGAACTGGCAAATAGGCAATCATAGAAATCAACAATTTCAGACTGGCCTTAATTGGCCCTGCTGTGGAGAACGAGTTATAAAAAAGAGAACAAAGTGAGCACTGTTAAAAATAAAAGGTGGAATCAGATGAAAGTGAGCAGAATTGATGGAAAGGGACATAATCAGTAGGGCAGTGTGTGCAAGCTCTATAAGACAAACAGTGTGACTTCTCAAGCTCTTTCATGTGATACTTAGTCCGATTTAATCCACTGAACATGCATACATCTCTCTCTTTAGCACACAATAATGCCCTCTCACATACACAAACATGAAACTATATATGTTTACCCTGTTAATACATGTGTGTAGTAATACCAAATTTAGGGAAAAAAAGGCAGGGAAAGAGCAACAGACATTCTACCACGTGGTCTGGCTAGTTCAGTTCTCACCCACAGTGGCGGAAGTGGTGGGATGGAAGCGGCCCTCACAGAATGAGCGCAGCAGGGAGGTTTTGCCCACACTGGAGTTGCCAACCAGGACCACTTTGAAGAGACGCTCAGGAATGCGTACCACTCCTCCTTCCCTAACCTTCTGAGTGAGATCAGCCAGAAAGAGAGAGAGAGAGAGAGAGAGAGAGAGAGAGAGAGAGAGAGAGAGAGAGAGAGAGAGAGAGAGAGAGAGAGAGAGAGAGAGAGAGAGAGATTCATGACACTATCTGCAATAGTCTTTTAAAATCCTTCTGGTACAATTTTTTGGAGGGATAACAATCTCAAAATAATCTCAGGCCAATTATAGCTACTATGCCACACCATTGCACACAGAGCCATTAGACCACGTTAAGCAGGGTAGGCAGATTTCTCATCCAAGATCGGGACTAACTTACAACAGCTAGTGGTTATTATTATAGACGTGCATATCACAAGTTATTTTTCGAATCGGCAGCCAATGTTTGTTATTTTACGTTGATAAACTAAAAGTTAAATTTCTTCAGTTTTTCTTGCCGTAACATCTTTCATTTGGCTAATATGGTGATTTCATATGCCAGCGACACATAATATTTTTTGTAACAGCCTAATGAAACGACAATAGAGAGAAACACCAACTAAAGCCTTGTTCCAGACTGTAGCAGCAAAATGTAATCCCTCTCTAATTTCATACCTATAAGGGATCATGTGCACGGGAAGCAAATGATAAGTATCCCGCTGGATGTGTGTAGCTGGCCTATACCACCACCTCATTAGCCGTTATTTTAACGACGCAAGAGATTTTTAAACTTACATGTTGGGTTTCCTTGCCAACTGGCTGACCCCTAGCAGACATCGGGGCTTTTCTGATGTTAGAGAAGCGAGATTTCCTAGGCGAGGGAGCAACTACTGAAGTGACAGGAGGTACATTGGTAGGTGCTGGGGAATTTGGAGCCATGATAACACTTGTTTCAAGATCACTCTCGTCTTCCTCATCGCTGTCCTCATTATCATGATCGTCGTCCTCATCCTCCTCGCTGAGTTGGTGCAACAGAGGCTGACCCCCGAGGAGAAGGTGAGGGAGGTGGTCCTCCTCAATGGAGATGACACGACGTAGGGGCCACCCGTCTGGGGGAGCGTCCAGGCCCTCCGTCTCTAACTCTCTCTTCTTCTCGACCTCTCTCTCCACTTCCTTCTCCATAGCTCTTTCTGAAGCCCTCCTGGGAGGCCTTCGTTCCATCTTACCAGACCCTCTTTTGACCTCAGTTTCCTTCCCATCAGCCATATGGGCTGAGGCCAGTGCTGGATTAGTGTAACCGTTTGCCAAACCAAAGCTTCTAGTTGTGGAGGAGAGTTGTTGGCACACAGGGGAACTGGTGGTGGAGCTTTCGTCTTCACTACAGGAAGAGGAGGAGGAGGAGGGGGAGGAAGCAACAAACACGATATGAAGGTGTTCTACTGGCAAGGCCTCGAGAGACTGGTAGGAAAACTCCCCCAGTGGGTCTCTTTGGAAAACAGAGGAGAAATAGAGGATTTCCGATCAATTCAAAGTGGTGCCGAGCTCCATTCAAAGTATTTTGAGCTTAAACCAAAAAATGTAAGTGATTCCTGTCCGAGGCAATCATATGTTGTTTGTTTTTTACAATGTTTATGCACTTTCCTATTGCGAGATGTATTTAATAGTACAAAAATAGATACAATTCATCATTACAAGTGCATTGATTAAATCAACCATTGCGCCATGCCAAGGGCTCACAACACCTTTTCAATTCAATATCCTCTGTTTTTCCTCATTACATCCAATGTCCGATTGTCAAATCTTTTCACTCATGAGCTCACCTGACAGGTGTGATTTATGTTTGGAACATTTAGAAGATTAAAGACTCTCACCTTTTACTGGGCTGATTGCTGTCAGCAAATAAATCGCCAAGACCTGCTCTCTGCTTCTGCTTTTTCCTGAGCGACGTTCGAGGCTTTGATGGGACGGAGAACAATCGTGATTAGGGCATATGGTCAAGACAGATTGTACTAATACAGTTTAGTGTAGAAGTAAAGGAAATTATGCTCACCACGCCACAGCTAATGTCTCGCTCATCTTTCAAATGTTTATTCATTTCTCTGCACAGACAAACATTTAGATAATAAAATACCTCAAAAGGAAGGTTAAAATTGAACCGTTTGAATAACAGACTTAAGCATTATTGTGTACAGTATGCGTTATAATTGTCTTACCTCAGCAGGTCAAGCTGTTTCATAAGGCTCTGTTTCTCTCTCTGAAGTCCTTCAGTGACTCTGTACATTTCCCTGGGGACAAAATACATTATCAACTGGCCAAATAAAAAATTTGTTTTTGATTGGATTTGTACTTGATTGGATTAGTCTAAGGTCTTTGATAATGTAGAGCAACACCTAATCCTTCTCAATAGCTCCGTATGAGAAGCATGCTTAAAAGCCTATGCATTCATCTATGATTCCAGCATATGTGTATAAGGTTCACCTACATCTCTTTTTCCTGGTGCAGCCTGGCTGCTTGGTCCTGCAGCAGGCCAAGTTGCTCCTGGGCCAGGGACAGCTCCTGGCAGGTGCTCTCCAGCTCCCGGGACAGGTCCTCGTTGGTCATCTTCAGCTTTACGTTCTCCACGCGGCTGTCGTGCTGCTCGCTGCTCAGGTCACGGCACTGACGCTCCAACTGTGATATTGAAAGGGAATAGGCGTCATGAATTGCGACGCGCAACACAAGGTACTTATAGTGGCCATCGACTCCGATGACAAATACATATCCTTGAATGTATGTGTTAGTTCTACATAATGTAGGTGTATTTGCTTGTGACACATCATGAATCAAAGCAGTTGCATGACACAAGTATGCACAGCTACAAGTACAAATACACAGACACCATGTGGTCGACACATTCACATTCTGTGTGATCAATATATGTGTTATGTCATTGACTATTTTGCTGTACATGTTCTCTGTGTGTCATCGTGGTTACACCACTATTTCTTGGAGAGGCCCAGACACCGACCCTCCTCTGTTTCTGGAAGAGCTGCTCCAGTTCTCTCTCCTTACTGGACAGTTGGTGCTCAAGGTCCTGACTCCGGGAATGGAGCCGCTCCGAGTCCTGGGTAGGTAAGGGGTCAAAGGTTAAAAGTCACTGGAAGACAGAAAAACAGGTCTGACAGTTCACGTTTGCATGTGAAGAGGTGGCGGGAATTTCAAAAGCTCCACTTTTTGTTTTGTACTTTGAAAAGAATAATCACAACCCATTTAGAAATGGTTGATTAGGGATGCTTGGTTAAAGCACACCCTCCTCTAAGAATCCTTACCCCATGGAAAAGCTTTTCTTTCTCGTTTTTGATTTGTGCCTCCATCTCTTCATACAACCGGCGGATCTCACTGTCGTGTGTGGCAGCCTTTCTGTATTGGGGAGAAATTATCAAATAAGTACCAAATATTTTGCAGCTTGGTGTTGCAAATAAGCCAAATTTTGCAAGCAGAAAAGGGGTTAAAGAGGCCTTCATATGCATTAGAAATACATTTATGTCAGCAAGAAAAAATATTTTTTGGATCACACACAAACACTTACAAACCAGCAAAACAAGTGGGCCTTTCATGCAGCAGCATAGAAGCATGCCAAATGGTATTTACATTCCCTTTAACACCCTTTAAGACCTGAACATTTAATTATGTCATAATGTCATAAGTTGTCTTAAACTGTACCAAATAGTGCCGTGGGAAACATTCGTGCTAAACTGAATAAGAGAATGACCTGAAGGACTAAATCCATAACTCAAACAAAAAACTAAAGCTTCCATGGCACGTACCAGTTGCAAGATGATAACCAGTAGTACGTGTTTAAGCTACTTAAACGTAAATACAGAATCTGTATTGCAAAATCCATGTTTATACCGTAGCTTTTGTTGATGCCACATTTTTGCTTTAAACAACTGTTGTTAAATAATGTTAATATTTTAAACAGTATTACATTTTATATGAAGGAAAAAAGGAATTCACAATGTAGTATTCTAAGTGCAATGCAACTACTCTCCCAATGTGGTCAGATGTCTAAGTATAACACTATCCCAGAGATTAGTGGTCATTTGATGGGGATGAAAGGGGCAGTCTATAGAGAACTATAGTTAAATCCACACAACTGCTCCCTGGCCAGAGGTACAGATCCCGGCAGCAACACAAACACCATGTCTCCATGAGCCAGTGCAGCAGCCACTTCAAAGGATAGCAAACGTACAGAACACACTCCTTTTTCTAATAGCCAGTTGGTGCTTATTTTTGTGTTGTATTCTGTGAAGCTGTATCATCATCATGATTCCTTATTTTGTCCCGTATTTGATTCCTACCCTCAATGCCTAGTCTCCTATTTGTCCTGGTCTGCTCCCATGTTTGTCCTCCTACCTCTGGAGGGCACTCTCCATCTCCCTTTTCTCATGGTGTGCCTCTTTGATCTGAGATGTGACTCTTGACAGGAACTCCTCAAAGTTGGAGAGGAGATGAGGTTCATCCCTTCTCAGCTGAGCCCAGAGGCTGCGCACCTCACCTGGACTGGAGACCGTCATAAGTTGAGGGAGAGAGACAACAGTGAGGGATTGAGAGAGAGAAAGGGGGGGGGCATCAAATCTGGTAGTAAAGAGCAGCTTCTAGACAACTATCAACAACACTTACTCTTCAAACACATTACTGGCTCCCAGGCTTTCCATCAGCATTGAGAAGTGTTTCTCTTCCTCGTCCTCTCCCAAGATTAGCTTCTGCTCCCACTGGCTCTGGTACAGGGCTTCCGGAACCCTCCGGACCTCAACAGAAACAGTGTCGTTGGTCAGTGAGATCCTCCGACCATGTAGAAACTGACCTGAGGACGAGCGAGGAACAAGTGAGAGCTGGTTAAGTGTCATAAGTGAATTCCTGTTCATGCTGCTAAGCTTGCCCGTAACCCTTTTGTGTTGTTCGGAATATAGAAAATGAATCCATGGCAAGAGGATGAAAGTTAGAGATCTGTGCGAAATTACTGAAAACTTACTGAGTCCAGAGGAGAACTCTCCCTGCGTGAGGTAGGCATTAGGGGAGGTGACCAGGGAATCAAACACATTCTCGAGTTCCTCGGCTGAGAGAGGTAGCTCTCTATGGAGCCTCTGTGGGGAGAGGACACACACTTTCTATATGACATGATTTAATGTGACAGCACACACTGTGATGTACTACAGCTACAACAAGTGAAACCTTATTTGAACCAATCGATGGAAGAAACACAGACTCACTCAAAGATTCGTATCATGGAGGGATTGCACAGTGCAAATCTCCCTTTGCATTACAATTAAAGGCAATGTACTATGCTAGCTCCTGTCGAAATAGAACTCTGTGAGTGATAGAGTGAGCGAGAGAGGACAGAGAACATGCAAAGAACGTAACTAGACCATAACCAGTGAATCTTAGATGGGTTAAAATGAACAGCGCATACAACCCTTATTCTCAAGTGCAGAACCGCTCTCTCTTTTTACACACACAAACACACAAACACAGACTAACAAACCCTCATATCAGTTCGTGTTATGTAGCCTTTTCCCTCCATGTCACAGGTCTGGAAGAACTCTTTGGTCCTGTCTAGCATGGTGATGCGGCCCCAGTCAGGACCCCTCGTCTCAGAAACAGCTCCTTTGCCCTTTGACCCCTCTGCATCCATCTCCAGGACACTGCAGGACCCTTTAGTGGTGTGGTACAGGATGGAATCGGACATGACCCAAATCAACTGCTTTGTATCTCTTTAAACAAGCTCTTTTGGTTTGCCATGATGATAGAGACAGAATAGGACAGGCTTAAAAGGCGTTAACTAGAGTTGGCTTAAAGGGGCAGGCTGTGCAAGTTTGTGGCGTGCTTGTTGTTTTCCTGTGGGTTAAATAAATTATAAATGACTTGAAAATCATTTTAAGGCAGAAGTCCATTCTAAACACAGTCAATTCATATTTACGCAATTCACAGTTTACATTATGTCTTACAGAAAGGGGTAAGAAAAGTCAGTAAGAGGAAACAGGGTTGACGTTATGATGTAAGAACTATGATACACGTTGCCCATTATTATAGTCCATCCTAGAAAGAAGTAAACATGTTGCAGAGTAGTTCCCTATTTTTCTAATCAGCTCAAACCTACCAACTTGCGAAAGCATGAAAGCATATGGTGAAGGATTATCTTAAGACCTTCTTTACTTTTTTAACACAATGCCTTATGAATGGTTTATATTAGGTTGGTGATGGTCCGGTTTTGTAGCCTGGTGTTTAATATAGCACTTGCTTAGCTCTTACCTAGATGATTAGGTCGGGATGCACTTATCTTATTTACCTGACTTGTGGTTTTTTACATTCTCTTGTTGAAAGCACAATTTTTTGTGAGTCGCTATGAATAAAAAGCGTCTGCAAAATTACTGTAATGTAATGAAGTGCCTATGCACCATCTACAAGAATCACTGAGAAGAAGAATATAAACAAAGTTGTATTGTTTATATGTTCACATTGGTAAACTTTTTAACTCTGTAAACAATAGCTGATGTGGACCAGAGGATTTATTTGGAGAAAAAAAATTTATTTGACATCAGTTAATTTTATATTTGTGTTAATATTGTCTGTTCAATGTGTGGCTTCTGTATAAACCTACAAAAGACAACAGAAGAACCAGTTTGTCTGGCCTGAAGAGCTGAGACGTGGTGGGAAGGGTGGACAAAAGAGGGTGTTATGCTCTTGATATTACACCCAGACATCAAGAAATTAGGTAAAAATACAATTCAAAGTAGATAAAGGGTGATACAGAGGGCACAATGTACAGCATGTAACACTAGGTCTATTGGAGTCAATGGTCATAACAAGGGATAGATTTGATATGCAACACCCTAACGTAAAGGTAATTTTAGAAGTTGCTCTTTTAGAGTATAAAAACAATCAATTTTAAATACCTTACTAAATATTAAAACACCTTAATCATAACACACAAGTACGTGCAGTAAGTTATTTGCTTACCTTCTTCTGTATTTGCATTCAGCAGTGACAAAGGAGATAAAAAAATTACTTGTTTGGCTTCAACACAACAATGAACAAACTTTCTTTTAAGAAAATCTTTCCTCAGCGATGAACGGTTTAAGTCACTCTGCAACCATGTGATGTCATGGGGCAGTTGCCTAGGGGCTTTGCAGTGAACACTCCTGCAGACCACAGAGGGAATTTGGACTACTGTTAACTACAGCCATGCCATAGGCTGGGGGAGGGGGGGAATTTGGAGAAACACAGCAAGAAATGTAAAAATAGTAGTACCAAATAGTTTAGCCGAGATTAAACTAGTGGTTGTAACGAACAGCAACCGTCAGTGCTCAAAGCAGAGGAGCAATCATTTTTTGTTTACATCAATGTATACTGTGGTGCCAGTAATGTCCAGTACATCAACCAAGTCTGCACTACAAACGTATTATGAAGGTTCAAATCATACAACACATTCTGCTGGAGTCTTATGCCTTCCCTAGGAGAGCATTGTTGATGACCACGAGGCAAAACACCTTGGTGCCCCACTTTATGAAAATATTGACGTTAGAAAACACTCAGCAATGTATTAATCTTCTTTTAGTTGAACGCTCTGGTGCATGCACCTTAACCTGCTGTGTAGTAAAGATTTAGTCTTGCCTGGAGTGGTGGCTTTCCATTAAGTGACAAAGGAGCCTCTAGGTAAACAGTCCTTATTTAGAGGCTCAGGGGAGCTGTGTTGTAGTCTGAAGGCATACACTTTAAAGGTTAACAGTTGTAAGGTGCAGATTTTGCTTGGATCACAGCAGTCAGTTAGATGCCAACATAACCTACTAATAGACCATTTCCTAAACTATGAACAGGGGAAGGACGAATACTTAGTTACACCAGCCTCATTCTTTGTTTTAAATGGCTACTGGCCTAACCATTGGCCAGCAGTGAATCTCTTCCATTAATACCATGACATTCTGAATGTTACTCTTAATTTATTCATAGGTGTTATATTGTTATAAACATTTTCCTAACTCAAGCTTTATTGGCTTTATGACATTGGCTCCAGATATTTCGTCAGTCTTAGTGAGCATTAGCTGGTTTTATAAAATACTGATTGTAACTTTTTAAGTAACCATAATATGTTTTCAGTTTTTCATTGGTTTTGTTAGACCCAGTATAAAGCAGGAGTAAAACAAAAAACTGAACAATAAAAAATATACAGTCAAGATATATATTTAAAAACAATCACTTGTGTTCAAAACGGAAACATCATAAAATGTTTATGACATAATATTTACAACATTAAATCTGAAATCTGGGTCTAAAATGGCTATCCCATTAGGGTATTTTTACCTATAGATATGCCCTGTGTTTTGCATATCGAACAGCAATCACAAACTGCATGGATAGTTTTTTCTGTATACAGTCTCTACATTGGCAAAGTACATTGTGCATTCGACAGATCCCCTTTGAAAATTCCTCCATATCACTTCCTAGAGCCTTGTATCTTCTCCAGCAGGTAATCCATCTGAAGGTTTAAGTTTGGTTGTCCTTTCTTGGTCTTCTTGCTTAACATTTGAAATGTCTCCATCTTCTTCTGTTTGTATTTTTTAATAGCTTCTTCTTTCTGCTGCTTTGCCTTCTGAAATTCCTGCAAGAACAAAAAATAGTACTAGTATGAAAATAATTTACATATACTGTTTTTAACATGGCCAATTAGAAAGTAAAACCTCACTTCTTTTTTCTTTAACCGTTTTTCTTGCACATTCTCAAACTCCTCCTTTGTCTTTTGGTAAGAAGTCTTCTTCAGCAATTTCTTCTTCATCCTGTTGCTTAAGGGTACACTACGGAGAGACATATCATTATGAAATGGATCATATTCACAAAGAAGTACAGTAACTATGTTTTGATCGCTGTATTTAAAATTTCAGGAAGAGCAAACCAATGGACTGATCAGCAAAAATGATTGCTGATTATTGCATAAGGCATGCTTTTACCAAAACCCCAAGCAAAGCACAAGGACAACTGACCCTAACCTGTTAGGCTCCTTAATCACAGTGGGTTCCGTCTGTTCAGTGGGTGCAGAGGCAGCCTCTGTCTGCTCTTTGGACACCTCAGCATTAACTTCTGGCTCTGAAGATGCAGCCTGGTCTGACGGGGTAGGATTCTCCTTTATACCCTTATCACCATCTTCAGGATTTACATTTCCACACATTCTGAAATGACTTCTCTTTATTCTGTTCATCTGAACCTCATTTCTCAGTTTCTCTGCCTCCGCCATATATAAATGACGGAGGTGTTCAGGGTACTCATCCTTGTAAAGGGCAAGGGTTTTGGCTTCTGGCTTCCTTCTTTCTTTCCGTAACAACTTGTTGTACTCATGTTGAACTTTCTGTTTTCTTTTAAAAGCAAATCCCTGCCCTGTGAGAAAAAGCAAAGCAAACAAATAAAAATAATCGGGTGAAAGAGATCTACATGTAGTGCTTGAACTAGCAAGAGCTCTATAGATATTACCACTTATATGGTGTGAAACAAATAATTAGACCAACTTTCTTTTCGTGTCCAAAATCGTTTAAAACCCTACAGCTACGCAATGCAATTTGCCCACAGCGTTTTAGAGATCACACATGTCTATATTACGTTGATTAGGTTTGATATTCCTAATATTACATCAAGTTGGTTCAAGTAGTATTACCTTCTCCAATACTTCCATCAAATACTTTGTGCTCAGGCACCCATTTTTTCTGTTTTTTGTTAGCAGCAACTGGTCTATGATGTAATTGCTTTTCTTTTCCACCTTGTATTCCTAATTCCCTCTTAGTTTTACTCTTTGTTGTAGGATCTATCGATGCCATTTTTAACTGAATTATATAGTAAAAAGCAAAAATAATGTGAAATGTTTACAACGTTCACACTTCAGCTTTCTTGCATGTGCTTTGAAAGTCGCAGGGCTATGACGTATGATATTTTAGGCAGGCATAATATATCGATAAACGAGCAGTCATCCAAGTTTTGTCAGTGGTACGACCATCGAACAGCCCCTCTGGTTTCCTTAATTTGGTACATTCAACATGGCTTTCACAAGTAAGACGGCAAAGGAACATTGTGAACTTGCAACTACTAATGTATGAGGGCAGTGACAATCCATCTTCTACACACCACGATCACTTGAAGAGATTCTACAATGGCAGATTGTATCGAAGAGATTCAGAGAAATATATTCGGAGTGGAACGTTTCCTGTCGGTATCTCTCAGCATTCTCAATGCACACACAGTGGATTTTTACACCCGAGATGTATGGGACCAGTTCATGGCTTTGCCACCAACAGATGTGTTGTCAGCTATTAGTTCGGACAGCATCCACATGGGGGAACCAGAACATAATGCAAGTAGTAAGTTGAGTCATAACTATCATAAATGTGATCGTTTCCCATCTGGAGTACAAAAAAAAAGGTATATCGACCTTTGCGATGCATTGTCAGCTGTTGCGATTGAGCTAAAGAAAAAAAAAGGGTGTCTTGTAAGTCCCAATTATTAGCTTCCAAAGCTTAACATTATATTTGTTTTTGTTTCGTTTTTGAAAAAGAAAAGAGCAATACCACCTTTGGATTCTGTAATGATACAAAGCGCCTGGTTGATATTGGTGAGCTGTTGAAGGCTGCTAAGGTCCACTCTCTACCTGGCCTTGGAGTGTGTATGACCAGGGATGAACTCCTGCAGTCCCTCAGACAAAACAACATAGTCTCATCTTCTCACGAAGGTATAGGTCATATGGCACTCAAGGTCTTCTCTTCTCTAATAACTTTGATATAACCTCATGTGGATCCCAGTGTCATTTTTACATTAGTTAGGATACTCAAACTACAGGATATAATACAGTCATAGCCTATGAAAAGTTATTATTACACAGTCACCAAAATATTTTGTTTTTTTGTTAATTAATATGTTAGCATTTTTAGCTCAGAATTGGATGCAAACACCCTAAACTGTATGTAAAATGAATGGCTTATGTCAAAATAACTGTTTTCGACCACTTCATGCAGCCATTGATGAACTTTGTGCATGTTCTGACTACTATTCTGTTTGTTTTTAAACTGGTTCATTTTGAACACAATTACACTTAAATAGGTACAATTTTGGAATTCTATCACTTTCCCTGTATGATATATTTGATTGTTAATTGTTATCCAGCTGTTGCGATTGAGCCTGATGAGTTTATGAACTCTAAAAAGTCTCATGAAGTCCAAACCATGTCTGAGGTTGTGGCTTGCCTGGCCCAGCACTGCACTGTCAAACAGGTCAGTGAGATATCATCTGGGTAAATGAGTAGAAGATACTTGCATGGTTCCAGAATATTTTCGGATTATCCCATTATTCCATGTGTGTCAGAGAACTTGGGAAACATAATTTTTGTCAGCAGTTAATCCATATGATCTTTACTGATTTCCTGATGTGAAGTCTCAAGTTTTTACAACAAACTTGCCCATCTGTCCCTGCCTCCAGGTTATTGACGTGGGCTCTGGCAAAGGTTACCTTTGCTCCTTTCTGTCGCTGAAGTATGGCCTCCAAGTGTATGGCATTGATTCATCTATCACCAACACCCATGGAGCACAGGAAAGAAACAGAAAGCTCAAGAAATTCTCTAGGGCCTACCGGAAACGTTTCAATGCAGATGGAACTGCACTTGACCCTTCCCCTTCAGGTCAAGAGGACTTAAAGGATAGTAACTTCCAAATAAAAGATACAGAAGATGATCACATTATAGAGGGTGCTCATAATAAGAAAACCCAAGAGGCTAATATGCAGTTCAACACAGTTGCAGGGGAAAGAATATTACCAAGAAAGGACGAGAAAGTGACGTTACTCTCGCCAGTAGTTTTGTCAGACACCGCGTTCCTGGCGCCTGCACCTTCAGAAGATCTACACAGCCTTGATCCGGAAAGAGAAGACTCATTTCTTAGTGCACTGTCTGTGGATGCAGTAGAAGATGTCTCCCCCCAAGTCCCCCCAGTGGAGCTTAGCATGACGGAGAGGGAGAGGAGGAAGAGAGAGAACTTGGAGAGGAAAGCACAGAACAGGGCCAAAGGCAACAGCACTCTGTTCTCACCTCTGACTTCATACGTTACTGCAGAGACCGAACTGAGAGAGCTTATTAACGAGCTGGAGGTTAATAGAAATCCCATTCATAATTTCAAACATGAATAAGAAGAACAATCTGTGTAGATTATCACTCTTCTATACTGTATATTCTCATTCAAGAACATTTTGAATACGTAGTAATGATTTTGGTGACCTGTATTGCTAAATTATATACATGTTCACATGTTCACTCTTTTCCTAAGCCATTAATCTTAAATTATTCTATTTAAATGTTTTTTATTCTTTGCAAATGCTCTATTTCTATACCCTGGTAAATGTGAATGCAAGATGTGCATCTCATAATCCATACGTCTCTCTGGGACTCCCCCAAACCTTAGGATGCGGTCATGGTTGGCTTACACACATGTGGAGATCTGGCGGCCAGCACGCTGCGCATGTTTGTGGCTAAACGAGAGCTGGCATCCATCTGCAGCGTCGGCTGCTGCTACCACCTTCTGTCCGAGAAGTTTGATCCCACAAGAGAAGGTACAGGCATGCATATATGCACAAACTCACAATGTTTGTGTGTGTATTTAAAATATATATACAAACAAAGACAACACACACATATTATACTGTGTATATACTGTATATGATTTGCATTTGTGAGATTGTGTGGGTTTTTGTGTGTGCTAAGCCTAATGGCAGATTTGACTAGTTAAGTACCCCAAACATACAAACACACCCCCTCCCAAGAGTGCATATGGTTTTAATCGTGTGTGGAGATTCAGCCAGAATCTACTCAGTCTCGCTCTACTGGCTATATCATTATTCCCTAAACCTCCCTCACTCTTCTTTTTCACTCTATTTTCTACTCCCTTCTCTGTCTACTCACTTAATCCTCCATATGAGTTGGCCTAACCCCCTTTCAATTCCACACATGTATTTTAATGCTCAACAAAATTCCATCTCCTGCAGTGTGTCGTTGTTGTCTCTTTTCTCCATTATTTTGGGGTGAGCTTCGCGCACAACTTGCAAATGAACTCCACACGCAGGCAGCATATTTAGGAGGTTCGGTCGTTAAGGTCTGCAGGTTAAGTTCAGGATGAAGAGATGCTGTTGGTCATTTGATGGATTGTATAGTGTCAGCACACCAGTTGTAAGTCCTTTTAATAATGCCAAAAAGAAAATATTCAACCTTTAAAGTAAATTGGCTGCAAATTGATAAATGTTCTGAATTTATTTGAACGTTCAAGTTACTACTTTTTTTTAATACTATATGCGTATTACATAAGCTGTGGTTCAGAAGCTACTAATGCATTCAGCTAAACATCAATTTATACATTCACCTGTGCTGTGCTGCAAATTAAAAGGAAGAATGATTTGGCATTAACAATGCTAGAAAGCATGTGCTATCTATATGTTTTTCATATAATATAATGTAGTAAAAAGGTTGCCTTGGAACTTTTTAGAGCTTTGTCGTCTCTGCCATTGGTCTCAAGGACAAATGTATATAAAATACTGTAGAAACAGATGAGGCCAGTTGTTACAGACCATCTCTCTGTCTACACAATGACCTCAATACTCTTTTGCTTATCCTTTTATGAGCGTCAAAGCCATGTGCATTTGCCCCCAAACTGCGATGACATCCCCTGGCCTGCGTACTCCTGAGGGCTGCTTGCTATCACGTCCACTATTTTAACAAGGTGACCTGTGACACTTGCATTGATGTTGCAAGGGAGTACATATGACGTATGACTTATCAGAGTAGTTGATTGAAAACACACGAAGACACACCAGCAGCCCTTCGCACGCCCCTGCACTTTGTCTCCATCTCTCCAGATTTCACAGTCTCTATCTTGTCATTTCAATGCAGTCTGGGATATAGGCCAACCCCTGCTATATAGTGAGATACAAAATAGTATGACATTTATTACTACTTGTCATAAGGAACTCTACCAGCTACGACTAGATAAAACTCATTTGTGTGTACTATTATCATACGTATTTTGTAAAACTTCAGTACATTGAGTCAAATATTGATTACATATTGGGATTAGTTGTATTGTCATAATACTGGTCTAGAGTTGGTTCCCCAGTAGACCATAGAGCACTTGAGGTTCCAAGCCTCCTTTTGTATTGTTCTGAGACCAAAGTAACAGCTGTCTGGATTTGGATTTCCCAAAAGGTGGGCATAGAGGTGGGTGTATCAGGTTGTCTGATAACCCCCTGCAGACAGGGCACGGCAGAAATGAATCTAGCAAACTAGCTAGTATAAACAGCTGTCCTCGTGTAAGCTGTTCCTCAGACAGAGGAAGGATCTGCCCACTTCAATTGAATCCAAGGGTCTGTTTCTGTCACCATATGTCTTAGCAGGCGTGCTGCCATGCTTTATGTTAGCATTAGCCACATGCATTTTTGTTCTCCACATCTTATGGGGAACTTCAAAGAAAGTTGGTATTAGTGTTTCCTTTCCTTGAACTTTCCTTTAAATTCAAGTAGCCTTGACCTCAAGGTGTTAACCTTCTAGAGATGACAGAGAAAACATCTTAGTATGACAAGGATCCATAGGATCCGCCTCGTACGGCGGAACGTGGTGTATGATCTCTCGTGACTCAGTCAGGGACACAGTCCTGTCTGTGTGAGGTTTAGAGAGGGCACATCTGGTATGGAAGTTAAGACAGATCTGCTGACATGTTTCCACCATCTTTACATGTGTATGTCTTTGGCTGTGATTCCTTCTCTTATCAGAGTGTCCAGGCAGTGTGTGTGGATTCCCAATGAGTCAGTACCTGAAGGACCGGGCCTGGTTCTGTGGCAGGAATGCCAGGATGTCAGCATGCTTGGTGAGGTGTATTGAATGCAGATGGCACACATTACTTTCACTGTCTGCCCCCTCTTTGATATACTTGCACCTTGAGCATATTTGTATTTGTCTTATTAAAATAGGCTATGTTTCACATCTAGAAAATTATTAGAATAATGAAGTAGCTTACTTCTGAACTTTAAATAGCAAGACATCTTTCAAATGAAATGTGAATCTTGTGTTTTTCTTCTTTTATTACTTATGTATTAAGATCTATGCCTTGTCTATTGTTCATACACAGGCTTTGGAGAGAGTGACAGTAGGCCAAGGGGTAAGTAGTGCCCATCATGACATTGAACATGAGCAGCTGGTTAACTGCTGCTGGTGCACAACACCAGTGATGATTTATTCGACTCGTTTGACTTTTTGTAATGGCTTTCTGATGCATTTACCATTATCACAAACTCACAGATCTGAACAATCAAGTTGTTACGTCAAGATAGAGTTCTATGTGCACAAATTCCTATTTGTATGGTCTGCATACCATGACTCCTTAAAGTGTTGATTAACAACACAACAGTTTGTAGCTTGCGTAGCCAAACTTGATATTCAATACCCCAGCAATCTTTAAAGAATTTATATTAATATCATGGTGAGATGGGTTGCATGTTTAACCAGGAGAAGAATCTAAAAACAGTCCTGATTGAAATTGCATACCAATCCTGTCATAAGACAAGTGAGCAATGTGATTGTCACGGACATTCTAACTTTTTCAAACGCGCACGTCATACCTAGAGGAAAGGAAATACAATTAAATTGATGTATATACTGTAACTTCTTGCTTTCCAAAAGTTATATTGCTTTGTGTTTATGAAAAAACGGCTTTATGAATACAATTTATTAGCACTGCTTAATTTTACAGATTAAAATGGAGTCCCTGTTCTACAGAGCAGTACTTCATGTCATCCTGAGAGACCACTACAGCTCGTTTAAAAGGTCAATGACGGAGTTGGGTTTCATTCTCTTTTATCAACATAATGTATGGGTGTAATTGCTACATTATAACACTGACATTGTATAGAAAGTGACGAGAGTTATATCTGAAATGGATGTTGTAGAGTTGAGTAAGCAGAGAGCAGTTTTGTATGTTGCTTTGATATTATGTATATCTCCGAGGAACAAACTTCAACACATGCATTCAATTGCATGTTTTCTTCCCAAGAAAGAAAGAAAAATAGTGCTTTGTGAGTAGTGAGTCTTTTGGCACAGTTTGCAAGAGTTTTAACTCTATGGATTTGTTATTTGTGTATTTACAGTGATAAACGAGTGGGTAATGTTTACTCCAAGGCCACCTCCTTTGTGAACTATGTCCGGAGAGCACTGCAAAGATTAGAACTGGACGGGTCAAAGGTTGGTAGTTCTAGAAAATGTATCTCATTTTGGACTATGCTTAAGCCATTCATTGTGAGCAACACATGCGGCTGATGAGACATGATGCTCACAAAGGTCAGTCTTTAATTGAATGTGGAAGCAAACAGGCGATAACTATGCAATAATCTATTATCAATAGATGAGGTTATCCACTACAGCTAAATTAAAGCTTTGAGGCTCTTTATTTAATCTGCCAATTGGGGAATGTTCTACTCCTTTGTGTTTTTCCTGCTTACTAAACCTGTTCTCTTACATCCCCCCACTCCAATTACATTTTCTCCCACCTCCAATCCTTTCCCTAAGCTCACTGACTCCGCCATCCAAGACTACAACAACACATACCGACCCAGAATGTGTGAAATGCAAGCCTTTAATATGGTGAGTCCACACGAGAGCTTCATATGAAACTACTTTAATTTAACCATGTCCAGTTTTAATGCTCCCTTGAAGATATCGTTGTCCCCATCTTTGTATCTTGTATAGAGTTCTTATTCATGATTTTGATATAGACCAAATGGCAGTTTGTAAGTCTACTTGAAAGTCTAGGATCTGGGTAAATCTAGATGTTTTTTATTTATTTTTTTAAGTAAAATTGTGGCATATAAAAAAAGCTCTATCATTATTACTAGCTCCAGGAGTTGCACAACTGATGCTAACTCAATGGGAACTGAGTTTCAACCAAACCAGATCATTCATATATTTAAACTTTTGCTATTCATACCAGCCGTGGTGTCATTATATGTTCACTTACTAACACCAGATAGGTGCTGTGTGTTTTCCAACATTGGGAAGTGGCTAGCCTGTGTAGTATGTTGTTGTCATTGTGTGGCCATTGAAAAGCACTGTGTAGACTTTTTTAAGACAAAGCTTGTACACCAAACTAATGTTGTGTGTTTTCTCCACCCAGTTGAAGGTGACCTTAGCTCCTTGTATTGAGGGCTTGATACTCCTGGACCGTCTGTGCTACCTCAAGGAGCAGGTAAAACAAAAACTTCAAGCACAAGGGCATACAAGGAGGTGGTGATGCTGTAAATCCACATGTGTTCTTATCTCTCTCCAAGATTCAGCTGTTTAACCATTCCTCCCATCCTTTCCAGTACTGTAAACAAGCTTTTAAAATGAACCTAAGTTCATATCTTTGTCTGGACAGTGAAAACAAGCTATCATGATTTCTGAACATCACCAATGATAATAATTTGATATCCAAGGTAATGCGCAACAAAATTCATAACTGCTTTAACCACTAGCCAGACCAATAATGCAATAGCGGCGCTGCTCCACTAGACAGGCCGTCTTTGTGAGAATCACTCCTTCACACCAAGTTCTCCTGAGATTCAAAATTACTTTTTCTTAGACTGACTTTAAAAACAATTTGTGATAAGATTGACGTCAAATGAGATGAGATTATAGCAAGTGCGACTGAGACTGAAGCATGTCCTAAAATGGGCACCGAATATCCCTAATATCTACAGCTCTGGGATTGTTTCTTGTTCAGCTCACGAAAGACCCCTTGCAGGCTTGTTGAAGATTCTAATTGGCAGATTCAGAGCCTAGTGCAATTTACACAGAGCTCAGGGGAGTTGTCATTCACATAAATGAGAGTGGCAGCATCAGTTGATTAAAAATCGTGATGTAAGTTATTGTCTTCTTTTCCCAGCCAAACATAACATTCTAATCAGTGATCTCTGATTAAGCTGACTATTGCTTGAATCACACACTTTGAAGGAATGGCTACGAATGTAACGTTTGATGTCGGTGTTATTTCTTTACTTAAATATGATAGAAAACCTTTGGAGGTGATCAGCAGCAAACTACCCGAGCAGACCCTTGGGTACAGATGTGCGTGCGGGTTTATACATAGCCTGGGTCCACCTGACACAATATTTAGACAGATGTCTCATCTTTAGAGATGCATTAAAGGCCTTTAACAGCAAGAGCTAGTCCTCTGAGAAATCATGTGAACTGGTGAAGTAAAGACTAGCAGTTGGTCTGCTAGCGGGAGGGCTTGGATCTCTCACGTGTGTGTGTGTGTGTGTGTGTGTGTGTGTGTGTGTGTGTGTGTGTGTGTGTGTGTGTGTGTGTGTGTGTGTGTGTGTGTGTGTGTGTGTGTGTGTGTGTGTGTGTGTGTGTGTGTGTGTGTGTGTGTGTGTGTGTGTGTGTGTGTGTGTGTTACAGAAGGAAGTGTTGTTCTCTGCTCTGGTGCAACTTTTTGATCCTGTCTTGTCACCGAGATGTTACGCCATCGTCGGAGTGAAGATACCTGTGTCGCCAGCTTGTACACCTGGTACAGAATGAATTGTGGTAGACGTATTGAATGTTGTACCAGTATTTCCTAAAGAAAATGTGCTTTTCCATTTTTTTATTTTATTTTATTATGATCACTTCTGTTAAATAAACAGAAATAATCGCACTGGGAATATTAATATGTTTGTAGTTATTTTTTGTTGATACATGATTTTAGATGTTTGTAACTCTACTTCTTCACATTTGTTTTGGTTTTGCCTTATTTTTCTCTGATTCTGAAATCTCCTTGAATCCATAAAGATGAAGGAAAAAGTGAATACAATGTTATTTGTTTCCTATAATTATCAAGTGGACTAAAGGTTAAACCTATTAAAGATTATAAACCTGTAAAAAACATTTCTCAATCTATCCTAGATGCCTTACCAAAATAAGCCTCCCATTCCAGTATGTGTTCAAGATTTGCTCTTCAAATGATGAACTGTAGCATCACATTGATGGTCATTGCTGTTGTAGGTTTGTGCTATTCCCATATCCATTCCCCTTGTGGGCAGCTCTGGAAACCCCATCACTCTGTGCTTTAAATAGGAAACAAGGGAGAGAAATAAGTGTAAAGGGTATTCATTATATGCATGTATTGGATTTGAAGTAAAAAGTCACAACTATTTCTTCTTTCTTTTTTAACTATTACATATGATTTTAGTTTCTGGGCCAAATGAGGGACAGATCCAACCAAACGACCATAGCAGGACACATTTCTAGATATTCTGTACCAGTTCAAAGACGTATAAGTTCAAGTTGTTGAGTTTTTATGGTGCTGTGATCCTGTTAATCTTTTCTGTCTGACACATAAATACTGAATAACAGTAGCCACACAAACAAATGATATACGGCAGTCACATATATATAAAAAAGCAATCACATAAAAATTATAATTGTAGACGCATACATTATCTTAGGAAACCAAGTTGGGCATAGGCTGGAAATATACCTGATTTCCTTAACTCATGAACCAAGGAAATGGTTCAGAATATGGTGATGTGGGTGCATGACAGAAATAGACTGACTGGGGTAGCAAGCAGGACCCTACCTAACCTCAGCTGCCTTTTAATTTCCCAGTGGACATGGGATGAAATCACAAAAGGGAACGGGACGGCAATGTGTTGTACTTCTCTGTCCCCACCTCCCTTCATCAATCTTTCACACACCTATGTTATGATACAGGACTGTTTCCATTTTAGTCTAATTGCAAAGACGTACTGCCTTGGTTTAAAAACAAATTTCAAGATTCCTTCCTGTGACTGTTTTGCGTTCTCAAGTAAATAGGGCAGGGAGCTGAATTCCTGAAAACATTTCCCAGTCGAAATAACAAATGCCTGAGACGGACAAGGCTTTATCAATAGAGTACTCATTGCATCATAACAATCATGTCAACTTCCTTGATTAACAATACCTGTCTAAGCTTGATGAAAGCCTGCATTTTAAAGGAAGGTTATTAGCATGTTTGTGCAAATATGGTGGTAGAATGTTGAATAAAGCACTTTGAAATAGTGTCGCTTGCTCTAATAAACACCATTGGATATAGGTGTAAAGCTCTACCCTCTACAAGTTAAAACAGTATACAAGTAATTAATTAAAATAATTTCATGACCGTCATTAGACAATACTCTGGAAAACATTTAGCTAAGTGTGAAACTATTGAAGAAACTTTGCTGCTTTATCAGAACCGCTACTTTGACTTAGTTCACAAGACAGTGATAGAGAATAAAGAATGGGCAATAGAGAGCCAGAAGGTAACGAGTCTGATGTTTTTTTTATCACATTAAGTACTTCCTGTCCAATGTCAAGTTCCTGTTCTCCTGAATTGCATCCCATGTTGAGTACCTTATCTCCAAATGGGATGCATTTTGAGAAAGTAAGCAACTTACATATCATATCATCATAACATAACATGATGAGAACACGATATCATATCATCATAACATAACATGATATCATAACATATCATCCAGGATCATCACAGTGAATTACGCAAAATATGTTTGCCCTTTTACTATTGCTTATGCCCATTAAGAAGGATTCCATGGACCTGAAAAATAGATTTAACAAATGTTATCTGAAGCTTAAATTACATTTAATTTGTTAACAGGCTTAAATACACTTCCTACATTTTCACAACTGTTGCTTGTTACCACAAAGCTTACTGCACAGCCTACATTTGTTTAAGAATAGCATAAACACCAAACTTTCAGTAATTAGTAATGTAAAACAAGGTTATAGGTGCGTATCATTTACTTTGAAATGCGAGCAAAAGTCACTTTTTTATTGGCACATACACATATTGTTTTCGAGCCTTTAATTTTTTAAGAATAGAATTTGTGACTGAAATTATCCATAAGGTATTCAAGTTTATACATTCAAGTAATACATTCATTCCCAAAATAAAATATTGACTACACTGTGAAATGTTATACTCAACCAAATTAGATGATGAAGAAGATACTTCTGTAGAATTTATATTTATTTATACTTGTTTTTTTATTGAGAACAGTACAAGTTATGTCACTATTGTGTTCTCAGTTAAATGGCCTAGCCTATAAGGCAGAAAAATACAGTGTTGCAGATGGAAAAGACCAGACTCAAAGAGGTAGACAAGAGAGCATTAAAATAAATGAATGAACTGTGGAAACACAAGCCAGGAGGCGCACGTGTAGTATGTGGTATGTATCTCTGCGTTCACTTGAAAACATATGGTGAGGTTGTATTGGGTCCCAGTTGGGCCTTAACCTGTCCTCCTCCCCTCCCTAAGGCAGAGCTTCACCAATGAGCAGGAGAGCGAAAAAACGCATGTCCAGAATTATAGAGGGAACATGTTATTGCTAATACTTAGCTCAAATAGATCATGGCAGGTACATTGAGTTTTGCCCACCGATCCTGAACAATACCTGATGTGGGCCTCTCACCCCATAACCTATTAGGCAACTTAATGGGTTGCATTGGTCTAGCTTTTGCCTTCGACTAATGGTAAAATTCTTCCTCGTTACTTCCTCTTCCTTTCCTCTTCCTCTACTCCAAGAATTCTCTGAATGCCAGGGGTGAAATATTAGTATTCCTGTTTTGTTCAGAAGAAATAGTCTCCCCCCGCTTATCATTGTTCAACACTCAAAAAGATTAGCTTGATGTTCTAGGTGTAAAAAGGCAAATATACAGTAGGAAAGTTTACCGAATACATTTCCAAAACTGTTAAAGGGATAGTTCAACCCTCTGGGAAATAGCTCTATTTTCCCTAAAATGCAAGGTTTTGTCCACTCTTTGCTGCTTCCTCTGTACTAACTCCTACGGATAATAACCAGACGACACATTAGACTTGTGCAGACCAGAATGCCTACGAAGAGGATTCAAAAGAATTTTGAATTCAGGACCATATCTCTCCCGAGTGAAGTTCCAACTCTTTCTGGTAAGGCTTTCTCTGTGTGTGTGTCTGGACTCTCACTGGAGGAGTGTACAAGTCATCCATTTAACCAAAACTTGATCAATAATAAAGTGTGACTGGTACATTTCTGTGCACTACTGTTGTGTAACTTGACCCCGGTATGCTTGTGTAAATCGGTACACAAGCACCAAATGCCAGGATGGAGGATTGCCTTGGAGGCCTCATTGTTGTATAATCTAGTCCAGTTAAATGCAGTGCAGTGAGTGGCAGGACGTGTTAGTGTAGTAGTGGTTAGGTCAGACCAGGCTTGGTAGGCTATGTGGGGCCTAGATCTGCATGTGCTCCAGGTCGGCAGCCTAACCCCTCTCTAGGTAGGGGATTGTTTTCTATATAATTTGTTTATTCATGAATTAGGTAATTTTAATTTGCTAGACAGCAGACATGTGACAGCCAACATGTCGGTCATAGGGAGGTTTTGACTTCATTCGCATTATGGACAATTTGCAAAAGGAAACAACTGAACTGAACTGAAGTACCTAAATTTCTGAAAAGATTTAGAGTAATTATAGGATAGCAAAGTTTGGCCTTTATGCTTCAGAGGGCATTTTTACCTACTATGCATGATTGGAAGATACAACTTTTGTTTAAATTCGTCTAAAGTTTAGATTTATACTAATCTCGTCTGACTGAGGGTAACTACAGCAATGAGCAAACATTTATCAAATCATAAGGTTAGTTCGTTTTCCAATGTCTAAAGTCATAAAAAACGTGAAAGGGGGGATGCTTTGCGCATGCTCATCAGCATCTTCAAACCACATGCAAGTCGAGCCAGTGGATTCTGTTTACGCGTCGCAGACGCAGTTGAGAATGCATGCACTGACTGAGAGAAGGGGCAGGTTAGAAACACGTATCCGTCATTCGGGAGCTACAACTGAGGCACGCCATTCTAGTTTCATATCATTGAATAGAAGCAAAAGCATGGGTTAAAATGAATATGGCCTGGGATACGCTAACTTTCATACACTTGCTAATCCTATTACGAAATACCTTTTTTGTCAAGGCTACTACGGTCTGCCCAATTGAAAGGACAGAAACGCACTTGATTTGCATCTGGCCGTAGTCTAGATAGATTTTAGTTTTTTGTTTGTTTTTGTTTTTTTGTTTTAGAGAAATGATTACGGAGTTGGTGTGCAGTGCTGTGGCTGTGGTTCTCTATATCAACACACTACATGCGGATTTCTGCTACGATGACAGGTAAGTGCTTCCCCGGTACCTATGGCAACATCATCCGCTCTCTCATTTGTAATTTCTAGGGTAGCACAGTAGCCACGCTACGCAAAGGGTCGTCAACGTTTTCAGAGCATGCAGGTTTGCACTGGCGTTATGCACGTCCCATTTTTAATGCATTCCGTATGTGTTCCATGGGAGCAAATGCATTATGCAAAAAATACCTTTTATTAAAGGGTCACTGTGATTTAAAAACATCAAACTGTCACTTGCAGTCAGTTGCACAATACCGTGTTTTTTGTTTCATGTGGATTTATTGAATGCATTTTACTTCACACGGACTGACCTGATATTGGCAGTGAGGATAAAGGGGCATCAGGGAAGGCAGCTGGAGCTAGTCCATTTATTATTGCACATGGACCCCATGACAAAACTGGTTCACAAAAAGAGTGGAACTTTATCTTGTGTTGATAAAGCAATCAAACTAGATAAATTATAAAATTTTGCTTCCAAAAGCAATACCCTTAATACCCCAGGGAATTTGAATATGAAAAATATGTTTAAGTGAAAATGGAATTCTTGATTCTTGAACACTGTTTTGGGGTTCATTAGAAAGCAACGGTGCAGAAGTTTGTCAGCAGAATTATCTACACTACACTGTAGTATAAGGCTATTTGTGACCCATTGATTGATGGACCAAATAAATGGAATGAATACATTTTCAGTGGAACTAGTTTTTTTTAACACAGAAAGATAAATTATGCTATTAATTTGCTTATGATTCTGGTTAGTGTCTCCCAACAATACCTTAGAGTCAAATACCTCTGGTTCAACACTACTCACTGACCCACTGGGTTTAAGTTGGGTTTAGGTTTTGCGTATGGTATGCGTATGAATTTACTTAGCATTCTGAGACATGTGTAAATGTCTCACCACTAATTGTTCACCAAACCATATGTTTTGGTAGTGACTATGGCACATTGAAGCTGTCAGCCCTTGTTTTCTCTCCCGTGACAAATTGCATAGCCCACAAATCTCAGCACTTGCTTCCTGTGTGCCCAATTCCATTAGCAAAAGTTCAACATTGCTGACCCTCTTGTGTCTAAGCTGAAAACCTACACCTGAGGGACTGACACAGGCTTTCTGCTCTTCAGGTCTCTGATGGGGGGGGGGGGGGTAACCTTTATCAGAGATTTAACCTTCCAGGTCATTTGTAAACCAGCTCCCTTTGAGTGGCATGCTCTGGCTCTCCCCAGGGGTGTGAATGAGGCCTTTACAAACTCAGTCAGGCTCAGTCGTCAAGTTTGAAAGCTTCTTGAAGGTCTTTGGCGAAGTTAATTACAAAAGCATCTTTGTGCGTTAGAATTGTATCTAAGAAGCTTATTTTACGGTCTTTATTCACTTAGATGACCCTACTCTACAATATCTGATCCTGACATAAAATGTATCCATGCAGGCCTAATAGATTTTCACAATTATTGCAATTATTGATGTTGATGTTTATTTTGCAACAGTATTTATGTACTCTAAATCTAGTAGAGGTGCTCCCGTGTGCAATGTCTTCAATACAGAAGTGTTCCCTGTTTATCCTATCACATTAAAGCAACTATACGCAGCTTTTGTATATTAGCGGATTACCAATACATTTCTTCTGATAGCACATTGTAATGTTAATGGGAGAATGGACAGTCCTCTTGAAGTCTCAATATTTAACACAAATCTTGTCTGCCACCTGGTACAATCTCCCGCAAAACTGTGATGAATTGCTTTATGGCACACGAAAGTGCATCACTAAATCAGGAAGAGATGCCCGTACTTGGAGTGTAGTCGTTGATTGTGCTAGCAATATGCAATGACCACGAGCATTCTGCATGTCTTCTTGCGACAGTTAGGGAGAAGGATTACAATAAGCAAATGGTAGGGGTTGTCAAAATCACCTCATACAGATAAGCTGCCTCTAGTAATTTTAAGTGTTTTTCCTGGGCATGGTGCACGGACTCAAAACGTATTTCTGAAATACATGGTGTTAATAGGCCTACATAAACCTGTGTGTAAACATAAGACTACACGTAAGTGTAATCAACAAGGTGAGCAAAAAGATTTTTTACAAAGACTTTTTTTTTTCTTTTGCATCTTGGTATTTGAGTTTTTCATTTATTGCCTATAGGTCAAATTAAAGTTTTCAACAAACTGGACCCCATGGGTCACCGTGTTAATGTTCCCCAGATATTCATTAGGCTTTCAATTTACAATACTGCTAAACTGAACTATGAAACATGTACAGTTAGGCCCAAAAATATTTGGACAGTGACACAATCTTCATGATTTGGGCTCTGCATGCCACCACATTGGATTTGAAATGAAACAACTACAACGGAATTGAAGTGCAGACTTTAAGGTTTATTCAAGGGGTTGAACAAAAATATATGATTAAACATGTAGGAATTGTAGCTATTTTTATACAAACGCTCCTCATTTCAGGGGCTCAAAAGTAATTGGACAAATAAACATAACCCCAAGTAAAATGTTACTTTTCAATATTTTGTTGAGAATCCTTTGCAGGCAATGACTGCCTGAAGTCTGGAACCCATGGACATCACCAAACGCTGGGTTTCCTCCTTTGTGATGCTTTGCCAGGCCTTTACTGCAGCGGTCTTCAGTTGTTGCTTGTTTGTGGGTCTTTCTGCCTTAAGTTTTGTCTTGAGCAAGTGAAATGCATGCTCGATTGGGTTGAGATCTGGTGATTGACTCGGCCATTGCAGAATATTCCACTTCTTTGCTTTAAAAAACTCCTGGGTTGCTTTTGCAGTATGTTTTGGGTCATTGTCCATCTGTACTGTGAAGCGCCGTCCAATCAACTTTGCTGCATTTGGCTGAATCTGAGCAGAAAGTATATCCCTATACACTTCAGAATTCATCCGGCTGCTTCTGTCTTTTGTCACATCATCAATAAACACAAGTGACCCAGTGCCATTGGAAGCCATGCATGCCCATGCCATCACACTGCCTCCACCATGTTTTACAGAAGATGTGGTGTGCTTTGGATCATGAGCTGTTCCAATTCTCCTCCAAACTTTCTTCTTCCCATCATTCTGGTACAGGTTGATCTTAGTCTCATCTGTCCAAAGAATGCTGTTCCAGAACTGGGTTGGCTTCTTCAGGTGTTTTTTGGCAAAGTCAATTCTGGCCTTTCTATTTTTGAGGCTGATTAATGGTTTGCACCTTGTGGTGAATCCTTTGTATTTACTCTCATGAAGTCTTCTCTTTATGGTAGACTTAGATACTGATACACCTACTTCCTGGAGAGTGTTCTTCACTTGAGTGGATGTTGTGAAGGGGTTTTTCTTCACCATGGAAAGGATTCTGCGATCATCCACCACTGTTGTCTTCCGTGGACGTCCAGGCCTTTTTGAGTTCCCAAGCTCACCAGTGCACTCTTTTTTTCTCAGAATGTACCAAACTGTTGATTTGGCCACTCCTAACATTTCTGCTATCTCTCTGATGGATTTCTTCTTTTTTTTTTTCAGCCTCAGGATGGTCTGTTTCACCTCCATTGAGAGCTCCTTTGACCGCATGTTGTGTGTTCACAGCAACAGCTTCCAAATGCAAACGCCACACCTGGAATCAACTCCAGACCTTTTAACTGCTTAATTGATGACAGGTTAATGAGGGAAGAGCCCATGCAGCGTTGTTATTTTTTTTTTTTTTTGCAGCCTTCTGAGTCAATTGTCCAATTACTTTTGGTCCCTTGAAAAAGAGTGTGTATTAAAGAGCTGTAATTCCTAAACCCTTGCACCAATTTGGATGTGAATACTCTCAAATTACAGCTGAGAGTCTGCACTTTAAGCCCATATTGATTATATAATTGTATCCTGAATATGTTTTCGTAAACAGCTAAAATAACAAAACTTGTGTCACTGTCCAAATATTTTTGGGCCTAACTGTATATACATTTGATGGCACTTTTCTTGTCCATATAATAGTTGTGTTTTATAATACCAAATTGTTTATGTATTAAGTTTATTCCTTCTTGTATTTGAAAAGAATTATCTGATCTCAGCCTGTGGTGGTTTCTAAATCAGGTTGGCGCCTCTGAAACCCCTTGTGATTGATTTTGGTTGTCCATTATAGACAACGTTGCCCAGTGTAAAAGCCATGCACGTATACAGCTGCAGAGCAGAAATTCTGGTTGGCAAATGTAATCAGTCGTTGGCCCTGTAATAGCAATAACAGCCCCGAATTTGCCAACACAACTAACACATCACTTAGTTTCTTTGTCAGACATGGGACAAATGCTTTTAATTAATATTTGAGAAATATCAAACTATGGAGATTGCTTAGAACCTCCTTGTTAAATATTTCCCTATGCACTGGGCCTATATCTGGGTAACACATGCAGCTCAAGCTCCTTACTAATACGGTCCTTTCTTTGAACAGATTTGTACCGTGCAGCATATAAGAGTTTCCTATAAGTAAGATATCGGCTCTAGTATTACATTACACATAGAATCTGCTTGGTATTCACTATTCCGCCACTAACTACATAGATGACTACTAGCTGTTGGGGCGTAATTGAAAACCGAGTCAACCACCTACAGAGTTCACTTATTTTCTCTATGTAATCAATACCTGTTGTATACTGTTGTGTATCATCTTTCAACAACAGTGGCTTTTTTTTTATTTGCCTTGAACGACTGACATCAAAACAACAATTTTCCGCATGCGAAAAGCAAAGATCCAATCTATACTCTGAGTAAGCCAGTGATGCATCTGTCCCAGGAGCCCTACCTTAGTGTCCTTTTCCTAGGTGGCCTCAAAGGTGTTATTAGTCTAGTGTGCAAATGAGAATATAAGCAAAAGCAGGATCACAAATGATTGCGTCATTTGGAAATGTGGAAGATATAGGAATTGATCATTCCTCTTCCACTATACAAAGATTCTCAAGGTATTACAGTATTAAAAGACTAGCCAATAGGTTAACAGAGGTAATTTGATCAAAAGAGGCTTGGGTAAATGTGTGGCGGTTTAATTAAGTGTTTTTGTTCTTCCCAGTTCTCCTGTAAATTACTGGCATGCATTTAATAAACTTATATGATGCATATTTAAAACCATTGGATTTTATTGTATATGAATTAGGCCTATATGACTTTGATCAATTACAGCTCAAAAATGGACTTTCGATTTTTTCTGTTAACATTGATAACTTTGTCCTTCCACCACTATTAGTTTAGAAATTAATTAAATGCCTTGGTGGAAAGTTCTGTGTCTTTGGACACCTCAACTTTAGTCCTTGAAGTTGCTTGAGATAAACACTTTTAGCTGAATAAACACACTTTTAGTATTTTAGTGTGTGACAAGTCATTGGGGAACTGAACCTTCGATTAATTGGATTTTTATATAGGGTATTTTTTTCTCAAAGAGTTGAAAAAAGCTTGCCAGTAGTTTCCATTCTTTGGAATATGTACCTTATTTCCCTCAATTTGGATTTTCATGACTGGTTGTCTATAGTAACATATTTTAGTGATGACAACACGCATAGCTTTTTAGTATTGCATTGCAAGATTCTGCTTATCTGTTCCTAGGATTTTCATTTTTCATGAATGTTTCCATATTTTGATCAACTGTACTGCATTTACCTTAGGTATGCATTTGTATCTTTTGATAACAGCATGGGTTTTGTATGGCTGACTACTGTTCTATATTTATGCTTCTTGTCAGATAAGAAAATACGTAATAGACAGGCAAATGTCAATGCAGTACCTTGCTCCCGAAACTCTTTAAGTTGTGTAATCGTTCAGAAATAAAAAACATGTATTTGCTCTCAGCCATTCATTAGATGTATTGTATCTAAGACCATTTCCCTATGGCATTACTCCAGTAACGCACCCAGTTCATCCATTACCGAGGGGTCCAGCCCTGACAATTTAATCTACGCTCAGTGGCGGCTCTTTTTTTCCTGCAGTGACAGGCCCTTATCGACCATCGTGTTATCAGCATGAACGATGAACCACCGTATGAGGTCCCCCATACCCAGAAAGGAAAGAAGGTCGTAATTATTTCTGTGGATAAAGCACCTTTGTGTCCAACTTTATGAAGTGCTACACTCTATACGACACATAAATGTATACACACACACAAACAAGCACACGCAGGCCTTTGAAGTAGAAATTGCCAAGTGTTTCTGATCAATTCTATTTATCAGGTTTGTTTTGTAGCTTTTGTTGCACAGAGAAGTCCACAGTATTTAGAACTGTACAAGCCAGAATGGGTAGGAAAGACAAGAAACGGGGTCGAGCTGAAAAGAATCTTTCTTTTTCTGAGACAAAATGGTGCTTTGTTCTCCAGCTGTTCTCCCTTGGCATAACCACAACCAATGCTCAGATCTTCCGTCAAGCTCTGGATTTGTCATTGTAATTAAGAATTCCATCATCGAAACCCATTCAGTATGCAGAGAGGAAGAAGGGAATCTTTTGTTTTATTAGCAAGGGTCAGACACTATAGCTGACCCTAACTAGGCACTGCCAATGTCATGATGCAAATCAAGTGTGCTTGACGTACCTAAAAGAGAGAGAAAATGGGGGAGTTGGCACCGAAGCACTTCAGAAAATGTTAAATTAAAGCAGGCTTAGCTGTACACTCCCATCCATGTTGCACAGTGTAGCTTATCTGTTGGTTCAGATTTTGGTGTGTGTGTGGTATGCATGCATGTCTTGCATATATTTGTTTTGTGATCTTTAACAACTTTTCATGGCTGGACTGAGAGAAAACCAACCATGGCATCTAAATATTCATCTAGAATGCATGAAACCCAAAGTCTAGAAGGATTGACAGACCCCATATTGATATTAGTGCTGTTGTATAATTTGGGTTTGTCAATTTGCCTGTCTTTGGCTGGTCCGATAAAGGGTTAGCAAGGCTAGTTGGCAAAAGCCACTTATTGTAAACAAATTTTTACTGAAGTTTTAGACAAACAGTTGAAATGTTGAGAGTTTCTTGCATGGCAAGTGTCAGTAGGTTTTAGGTACTAGACTAGAGGAAGGCGTTTAGTTTTAGGACTGAGTTAAAATATGAGTTCTGCCTGGTTATGTGGTGGAAACAGATGACGAGTGGTGATGGGGAGTATTGCTACAAACTGCCATTTAATCATCTGAGCTACATAATAGATATTGTGGCTTAACTTTCATGTAGTTCTTTTTTATTTAGTTCAGTATGGCAATGTAACGGAATAGGTTTCAGATTAATTCCAAATCGATGTTCTTGTGTTAGTGAGAGTAGGGGTGGATGGTGCCTTCAACAGTAGCTGGTTTCATCATACTAGAGTCTAGAGACTTAAGTCTGTCTGTCCAATTCTTTAGTGTGTAAATATACTATATGCCATACAGCCATTAGAGTATGTAGACAAGTGCTCTACAGTACACGTCCATCTTTATTGGCTTTGCTTTTATCTCTAGGGAAATCCGCAAAACCTCCACCTAACCTATGTCTTACATTTTTCAAGTCCTTTCTTTTCTCTGGCCTGCTTATCTCTTCATACCGGCCCAAAAGCATTTATCAATTTCACATTCCAGCTACTGAAAACACAAACAGCAGAGTTGGAGCCTGGGCGCAAACTACAGGCACATTAATGTAATTATTTTCCCCTTCTTTACTCTCTGAGCTACAACAATATTAGGAGATACTCACTCCTATAATGTATAGTAATAAGACTTGCTCATCTGACATAATGTCTTTTTTGTTGTGGAAATGCAGTTGGTAGGACTGTTTTTATAAACTGTAGCCTTTGTTGTAATTTAAAATGTCCTCACTCTCAACTATAGTAGATGATGTTTATGCTGGCCTATTCAAACAATTTGGACTTTGGATATTTTTCTCTACGGTGTTATTGAACTTATCTTCAGACTCATCCATCACCTGGATGTGGAGACCTTCTCAGTATTCCCCTAAGTGGACAGGTCAAGAGGACCCTAGTGAAGAGGTGAGGTCCAGTGGCAGGTCCGTCAATCAAGTGTTCTTCTTCTGCTGTGTAAGACTGAGTGCTCTTGTGCACGTGTGTAAATGTGTGTACACATGGAAGGGCCTGTACCTGACAGACCTGCAGCAATACACCTGCAGCAATACACTCACCCCTAAGATATGAATGCAATATGCATTGCATTTTAGGTTGTTCTACACAAATTATGACTTAAAATTCAAATTTGATTATTAAACAGGTTCAATGATGTGACAAGAAAGGGTCAATAGATGTGGTATATAAAAAGAGAACTTTCAATTTAGAGAAATGGAAATCAAGACAAGTTTATATCTAAAGGGAACAATAAAAAACAGTTTAAGATTGAAGTCCATGTACCACTGTTTGGATGCCGATATGCAAACACACTTAATCTCATCCCATCTTTGTGGAGGATTGCACTCTGAAATCAATGATATTAACTTCACCCCCACTGTTGACTACACGTTGTGATAGTGGTTTACTTTGGTGACCCTCATCCGTTTGGAACATTCTGGCGAGAAAACACATGATGTAAACATGTTGGCTGGCTGGAGGCCCAAATATTTAGAGAAGGGGGAAGTGCTTTTTCTTTTTACACAGAGACATTGATTAATGTTCATCTGTTTGTTTAATGGAGCACATAAAATCTGTAAGTATTAGCTATCACACCCATCCAGAATAAAGGAAAGAAAAGAGAGAAAAAGAGATTGTGTGTGTGTGTGTGTGTGTGTGTGTGTCTTTTGTTTATGTGTGTGTGCGTTGTGTGTTTGTGTGTCTGTGTCTTTTGTGTGTGTGTGTGTGTGTGTGTGTGTGTGTGTGTGTGTGTGTGTGTGTGCATGTGTGTGGATGCGTGTTTGTGTGTATGAAGGCAACCACAACCTACAGTTCTGTTGCATGTGTCAAAAAGAATTGCTCTGCTTCCCAGGATTGTTTTCTTAAGCTTCTGTTTCTCAGGCACAGAAATGCTCAGAGAATTTGTGGGTGGAAAACTCTTTTCTGCCCTAGACTTTTATTAAATCTAACTCATTGTATGACATCACGTTTTGTACATAATGCAGCTTCCTCTTTTATTGTACTGTACTTCCTCTTCTTGCAGTTAAATTCCATGCCAACAAGATAGGTTTTTATTATTTATTCATGACAATTTATTCTTACATGTTTTATTTATTTACATGTTGAATTTAGTTGAGCCCTAACCAAGTTTCACTGAGGCCTGAGCATCACATCATGTTGTAGCTTACACTCTCATACTAAATGGTACCAAATACCTAGAAATGTTATGTAAAACTATGTTATGATAGAGAATCATTAATTTGTGTTCTGTCAAATCCAAACCATGACATTAGAATCAACCTTACATACGTCTCTTGGGGCTTGTGGCAACTTGGTCTAAATCCCATGCAGTGATAAGTAAACATATTCAATTTGTTCTGTCGACCGCTCACCTCCTTCCTCACTCACTCCTACCTCTACTGCTTGGAAAATAAATAATGCATGTAATTAGGGTCTAGGACAGAGCTGTGTATGTGTGTGCGACAAGTTCTGCCTGTGTGTGTGTGTGTGTGTGTGTGTGTGTGTGTGTGTGTGTGCGTGTATTATGGTGTGTGTTTGTATGTCTTTCTGTTTTTTGGTGAATGTAACAGCTGGTACTGATGGCTTCATTGGGCCTGTCCTAGATGGAGTGGTCTCCCGTAGTGATTGGTCTTTGCAAGGAGGTCCTTTGTATTCCAAACTCGTATGTGGGCAGGCAAGCTGGTGCGATGAGCATTCTCTTACAATCATAAAGTACAGATTTTCTTTTTCTTTTTTGGGGTGGAATATTTATTGGTCTGTTTGTAGAAAATGTGTGTTGGCCAGGTTTTAGTGGCGGCATGGCATATTGAGCTTTTTTCTCTCCTTGTACATTAACATTGCAAAGCCACTAAATTCTAATCTATGTTCAAAGAAAAGCTGGGCCTCGTCCAAGTCCTCTCCACTCAAGTCTGACAATGTACAACTGGCGCTTGAGGAACATATACCCCCACAACATACATAGTGAATCAAACAAAGAGATATGTACACTTTCCCACACTCACACTGACATAAACATTTAACACATTGTAAATGACTAACACCTAAACGTTCTGTGATGCCTGAACAATGTTTTAGTTCAAGGGCACTGTCTAATTTGAGATGTCTCCCTGTAGTAGTCGTGTTGCTGATTACCCTGGCTTATTGCCTTGACTATACCTAAATAGTTGATCCAAATCTCCTGAACTGCCATTATACAAGGCACTTCTACACCCTACTTATCTCCCAAGTAAGAGCAGCAGGCAAAGGTACTCTGTGAGTAAAACACTTTCTGTCTTCTAAAACTAGCCAATGTTTGTTGTCTTTGTTTCTTATCTCCATCAGCCGAGCCATCAAGACCAATCAAGACCTTCTCCCCGAGACGCCCTGGACCAATATCCTGTACGACGACTTCTGGGGCACGCTGCTCACACACAGTGGCAGCCACAAGTCTTTCCGACCCCTCTGCACCTTGTCCTTCCGCCTTAACCATGCCCTTGGAGGCCTGCATCCCTGGGGCTACCACCTGGTCAATGTCGCCCTGCACGGGGCAGTCACCGCCCTGCTCACGACTCTCTGCCACCCCCTCCTGGGTGGAGGACAATGGAACTTACTGGTGGGACTTCTGTTTGCCTCGCACCCGGTGCATACCGAGGCAGTGGCCGGGGTGGTCGGACGGGCCGACATAGGTGCTGCTTTGTTTTTTCTGTTGTCTCTAGTCTGCTATATAAAATACTGCAAACAAAGACGGGACATCCATGCGGCCTTCTACACCAGGGGATCTGGTAGAATCAGTGCCCACCCATGGGTGTGGATGCTTGGGAGCCTGTGGTGTGCAGCGGCCAGTATGCTGTGGAAGGAGCAGGGGGTGACGGTGCTGGCCTTGTCAGCTGTCTATGACCTCTTTGTGTTCCAGAGGCTCCACTTTCGGCAGGCGTTCCTCGTTTTCCTGCGAAAGGTAAATATGTACTTTGCGCCTGGCCCCTCTGTGTGTGTACAGTGGCACTTTTCTTTGTGTGTCTTTGAGGAATTTCCTCTTCCTCCCTATTGCGGGGAGACTTCAGCCAACCACTAATAGTTTTGTGTTGGGATAAATTAGTTTGAGTGTATGAATAGGAGTCCTTGTTTACATGGGTCTGTTCTTGGGGAAGTTGCGTGTGTGCAATTGTTTTCATTTCATTAAGAGTATAGTTTGGCTAATGGCTTGGATGATGTATGCCCGAATGGCATATACTGTACGCTGTTCTCCATCGTTATCCTTAAAATGTGAAAAAAACATATGACTGTCTGCTGATTAGAGCTTGTTGTTGTTAATTGAAGCACAAAGAAATAACTAAATGTGCGTGTGTGTGTGTGTGTGTGTGTGTGTGTGTGTGTGTGTGTGTGTGTGTGTGTGTGTGTGTGTGTGTGTGTGTGTGTGTGACAGTAAAAAAGAAAGCTATTGTAGGGGTAACTAAGTTTATTTTAAGGTATTTTAAGCAAGTTATGGTGTCTTTTTTGCAACCATGACAGTTGCCCCTCGTTGTTTTGGGCAACATTATCCCTTTCATGCACGGTGTCCACTACAGTGGACAGATATTTGGAAGCCATTTTGAACCATTTATGTTTTTGTACCATGTCCCAAACATCAGATGGCAGACCCCGAAAGCATTGTCAACAATTCTGTTTGATTATTATCTTGTTATCTTTTTGTCATTTTGAGATATTGCATCATAAATTCAACATGGTGGACGAAATAGGAAATGCACCAAGTACCTCAGGAATAACAGTTAAATCCTTGTATTCTCAGAGAGCTTTCCCTTTCTTGAAAATAATATATACTGAAAAAAAAAGTTATTGCCATGATTTTTCACTTGTTTAAAAGTAAAAACAAACTTTAAAAATTATCACTTTGTGATTTAATAATTTATGCATGAAAGGTTCACAAAAATTATATAGGTTCACAAAAATGTATTGGAACTTTTCATCAGGGGGCAGGTTTGTCACAGATGTCTTCTCACCCCTTTGCCCAGACACAGTAGATTACCCTTCACCATCTGCCCATGACAGCTGACAGATTCAGGTGCTGAGCCCGCGTCTCTTGCCACCCGCCCCCCTGGCACATCTGATCCATGTATCACTTTGGCAATGCCCAACACTATCAGGCCAACCACCACCGTCTCCCAGACCTGGCCATATGCTGGGGGACGGACGGAGGACAGACGACCAGAATACGAGACTACCGTCTGTTGATTACCAGGCAGCCATCAGTGTACAATGTACGGGAACACAAAGAGAGAGAGATAAAGAAGCTACCCTCCTCTTCCTTATCTCTCTTTTACTTGCTGTGACCTCTTAAATCACTCTCTTTTTTACATTGAGAAGCCCTGAGCTATCACACTGAGATACTGCAAGAATAAGTCTGTCCAAACAGGGCATGCTGACATTTTCCATTTAGAAGTAAATTACTGTTTTAGGTTTTGTTGTATTTGCTTAGCATCAAACCACAGCAGGGAACAACTTTGCAATCAATAATGACATGCAGTCTAGTCTAAAGAAGAGAGTGGACACATGTTTTGACTCGCACTCTTCTTATCCCATTAGGTTGCTAATCATACTAAAATGAAACCGAATTGAGGCGAGTCAGAAGCTTTGGCGAGAGAGAGACTGAGAGAGTGAGAGTGCCTCCAAAGCAGTTTCAGTTGAGGAATCTAAAACAGGGGTGTGTTAAATGGAGAAACGATGGATAAAGGTTTAAGAAGTCACTATCTGCAAAAAAACCTCGCTCCGTGTCATAACATTTTAAACTATTCCATACATTCTGTGACTTAACCACGGCTCTTTACTGTGTGTTTGATTGTGCAGTCTATAATGTAGCTTTCCAATTATCGATGTGACCTAATGAACAAGCAATCATGGCTTGTATAAAAATATAATTGCTCCAATCTTTTTAACCCTTCCATCAGAGTGGATGTCTTAGGTAAGACAGGTTTTGAACAATGTCATTCTTTTTACATTGTCTCTTTATACTCTAATAAAAAACAAAACATTCCTTTGCATTGAAATCAACTGCTAATAAAAGCTTAATGTAGGTGGGTATCCAAGGCCTCGCATTGACTGTCCTATCCTTATTATACGGTGTTTAAAGGACACAACTCGAGGAGAATGGCTGGACTCACCTTCAGAAATCGCCTTCCTAGTGTGTAATTAAGGCATGGCAGAAACACTATTCAGCGTCATTTGTCACAATGAGGTCTGAGGGCTGCGTAGATTAGCTTAAAGCAGCAAATTGACTGCTTGATAAATGTGCTGCCAGTTGGGACTGCAGAAAACGTTGAGCTGTGAAAGGATGGCCACGATTGGAGTTTAGTTTGTTTAGTTTAGTTTGGACGAGGACTGTTAAAACTCTACAATTACGTAAAAGGTCTATTTTTTACGTGTTTAAACCTGTTGAGGTTAACTGGTGTCTTACAAAATCATGAGAAATATTGAATTAGTTATGCATGAAATAGGGCTAAAAGAAACATAAGCGAGGTATGCAATGCATGTTTTTGATTTTAAAGCACCACCTTAATTAACATGCCTTTCTGTTGTCTTTGAAACATTCGTTTTGATCAAACGGGGAATAATGTACCTGGGGACCCTTTCGTATTTCAAGTTCCTGTAAGTTATGCGCAACAAAACCTGTTCTTCACTGAAATTCAACATTAAAATATATTATGTGGTGTTTGTTTTTAAATACTGATGCACAAAACCTCTATAGTCACTCTGCCCTTCAGTTCTTTTTACTGTTTTAACTTGAGCAGTGCTCAAAAACCCAAATCTGGATTGTTGGTGGGGGAACTATTGTCCACACCTTAAATGTCTAAAGAATTTGCAGTTGAAGGTGTGAGCTAATTGATTACAGCTAATTAATTACAGTTTTTAATTATACCACCTCCTACTCTGCGCTATTCAACTATTTATATCACCACCCCCCCCCCACACACACACACTTCTTCTATCGCCCTCTTTCTCTCATGCACGCAAGCATGCATGCACACACACACACACACACACACACACACACACACACACACACACACACACACACACACACACACACACACACTCACACAGCTGTAATGCCTCCCATACAGGTTCAGCTAGAGTTCACCACTGCACATCGGTACCATCTCTGCAAGAAGCAAGAGACAACACTAATCATGTAATCTTTGATCTTACTTGATGTAACAATAACTGAGATAGAACTTCACAGCTCAATGCTCAGCAGGACTCAAATTTGACCAACCACTCAGTTTTAGAACAAACAACATCAGGTTTAGTGGTTACTAAATATGCAAATTATATTGGTATGTGTAACGAAACATTTGACCAAATAGCTTATTGTATCACATCTTTATATTAAAAGAAACTCTGGAAAAGTTAGTGCTTTCACAGCTGCCTCCCTCCCTCAGCTGCCTCTCTCCCACCTCCCCATCTCTTTGGGGTTGTGACACCTTTTAGGTTTGGACGGATGTGCTTTAACTAACCAAGGTTAGCAGTCAAGAGTCAAAACATAACCAGAGAACCCTGAGGTCTCTGATCAACTAAAACATATGTCTTGGTATGCTGTCCAGTACAAATACCTTTTGGCCCACTCTAGGGTGCACAATGGGTAGCCTGTACTGCCCTTGTATCTTTTGCAAGAGTGGCACAATGTACAATTAAACATAGATAGGATTCAGCATGGCTATAATCTTTCTGTGGGCTGAATCAGTCATATTGCAGTTTGATAGTATGTTTGAAATATCAAAACTTAGAGACTCCCTCTGTTTAAAATTTGTCTTTGAAGAAACTAACCCCAGAAAATGTATATCTTATTGTCTAATTCTAACCGTTCCCGAAGTAATTACTTAATTTGATCAATTACAAATTAAACTTTCTACTAGGTCAAACAATACTAGTAATCTGGTGTTAAATGTTGTTATTTTTTACTGGCAGTGTGGTTCTTTGTTTGTTGGCCTTGCCAATGTTCCAAAGCATTTTGTGCATTAGCATTGTGTCTTTATTTACTTTCAAAATGTAATAGATTTGTTAGTTTTTTGTGTCACAACCTTATGCTAGTGAACCTTCAGTTTTAGGAGGCTGGTACCAGGAACTAAACTGTATTTTACATACTGTCAAACCATTACTGCTCTGATAAACCATCATAGGGGCCTTGTTTGAAATTGAACGAACCAGAAGGAAGATAATACATCAAAAGGACAAAATGAAGAGATGACTATTCTCTTACATTTTTCTAAAGTTTTGTATTTTTTTCTCTACTTTGCAGAAAAAAAACACCAATGTCTTGTTAAGCCTGAGTGTGCTGACCGTATGGGGGGTCATTCTGCTGGCTGCTCGTCTTTACTGGATGGGCAACAAACCTCCTAACTTCTCCAACTCAGACAACCCTGCAGCTGACTCACCGCACCTCCTCACCAGAACGTTGACTTTCCTCTACTTGCCCGCCGCCAACGCATGGCTTCTCTTGTGTCCAGACAAACTCAGCTTTGATTGGTCCATGGATGCCCTCCCTTTAGTCAGGACCTTAACTGATTGGAGAAACATTCTCACTGTTGCCTTTTATGGAGGGCTTAGTCTTCTTGCTTGGGTTGGCCTACGTTGCCCTGCCTCCAAAGGCAAGGAGACCAATGAAAAAGCCCATGTCGTCAACGGGAAGCCTATTACCAATGGTAATGGGTATCAAATCTCGGACACAAACCAAAGCATAAACTCTGAACATGGAACCCCAAACAATTACCTAAACGGTTGGACCAAACTCCAACCCAGCCCACCTCGGACATTGCTGGCCCCTACAGAAAACATAGTGTTATTTTCCTTGAGCCTTCTATCTCTGCCCTTCCTTCCAGCCACGAATCTGTTATTTTATGTTGGCTTTGTGCTAGCAGAGAGGGTGCTCTATATCCCTAGTATGGGCTTCTGTTTACTGGTGGCCGTTGGTGCAAGGGCATTGTTTATCAGACTGAGGACAAAGGGCCACAGGGCTCTACTCATAGGTCTTTGTGCAGGACTAGTGCTGCTCAATGGTATTAAGACGGTTCTGCGCAACAGAGATTGGAACAACGAGGAGATGCTCTACAAGTCAGGGATTAGAGTGAACCCCGCCAAAGGTGCGTGACAGGCCTCCAACTGTATATCACTCAAAACCTTTTCTGTTCTGACAGTTGAAAGAAAACTGAGAATGTTGTCGACTGATATAGAAAATAGAGTGGCTAAATGTAGTGTAATGTAATGTCGTGCTAAATGTAATGACCATAAGTTTTACCAAACTACACAAGGGAAATCTAAACGACAGCAGCTTAATTCCATTAAAAAAAAAAAACTTGATCTGTGATCTATTTGGACACTTTTCTCTTTTCTCTTCTCTAGCATGGGGTAACCTGGGGAACGTCCTTAAAAACCAGGGCAAAATGGTTGAAGCTGAACAGGCCTATAGGAATGCCCTGCACTACAGAGGGAACATGGCTGACATGCTGTACAACCTGTAAGTGTAAAATGTGTTCCTTCAGCATCTTTGCAAAGTGATGATCAAGTAGCAGTCAGTCAGAGGGAGAAACTGAACAGGGGAGCAAAATAAAAGCATGCAGAGAGCGATAGATAGAAAGAAAGAGGTGAGGCAATATGACAAATGTATTGAGAGATGGATGAAACAAAAGTTATTGAAAGACAGAAGGGGAACAAATCAATGGAAATGAAAAAGAGTGGATTAAGGGGAAACGGTGAGAACGGTTTGAATGGAACATGGAAGTGGAAAAGAAGATATGTAGGAAGTGAGAGAGAGAGAGAGAGCGAGAGAGAGCGAGAGAAAGAGAGAGAGCAATCAATAGATTGGCAGTGGAAGGGGGATTGGTTTGTGGTTCATTAATCCTGGTTAACTGGCCTGGGAGAGAACGTGACTGAACTTCCAATAGTCACATTAACCCATGAGTGTCTTTGCCTTGTAACACACATTCACTTCTCCTCTGTGATCATTTCTGGTGTTCTTTCCTCAATCTCTCTGTAACCTTTCTAGTTACAAATATCAAATACAGGCATCAATCCCACTACCTCTCTTATACTAAGCGAGCACTTTACAAGCGTTTATCAGCGGCAAAAATGGGAAATAAAAGGTTTTACATAAAGTTTGCCGCATGGGTCTACCACTGGTAATGCCTTAGGACAACAACTGCAACCTTGGTTATAGTAATTTGTTTCTTTGTTCATCAGGGGTTTGTTGCTTCAAGAGAATGAGAGATTCACAGAGGCATTGCATTACTATAAGCTGGCCATTCGGAGCCGGCCAACTCTGGCATGTAAGTAGACTTCTGAAAATATTCTGAAGTTTCTTACTCATGTTGTAGCAGGCTGAAAGGACTGCACCCAATAGTTCTGTGAATTATACTGCTTACACATGGCCTGACTACAGATTTTGTTTCAGCTCTGTTGTGAATAACATTGACCACACGTTGCCTGACTAATGATTTTGCATCAGTTTTGTTGTTAGTTGAGCTATCTTTAGATTCCATCACTGTGCGCTTTTAATGCTGAATTAGCAGTTGCGGTAGTGCCAAAGTATGTCTCTCACTTTACTGTCCATGCATGTCTGTCACTTCTGTGTAAGGCCGTAGTAAAGATAGGGCTGATTGATTTGTTTATCTAAACACATTTTTATTTGTTTATTTGAAGAAGTCTTACCCAACTCATTTCCTTTGTAGACCTTTTGCACAGAAATTCTCTTGTATCACCATTGTCCCCTCTCCTTTAGATATTATATTTACATCACATCCTCTACCCCTGTCATTCTTGGATTCTTTCCAATTCCTTTTAGTCAAGCTATGCTCTGCGTTGAAACTGGCATCCACTTCTGTTTTGCCTCCTTTTAGCAGCCTACCTGAACACAGGCATCATCTTGATGAACCAGGGCAGTCTGGATGAGGCCAAGAGGACCTTCCTGACCTGTGCTGATATCCCAGATGAGAACTTGAAGGACCCTCATGTCCACAAGAGCTCAGTCACCAGTTGCCTGTACAACCTGGGCAAGCTTCTCCATGAGCAGGGCCTGGAGGAGGTCATGTGTAAACACAGTATTAAGCCACAGCTAGGGGTTTTACAGATGGATGTAGAGATGTAAATAGCAATGCATTAACATTGAAACTTTACAAAGCTTAGGGTGGGAGTGTATCATTTTAGTATAAAAATATATATATATTTAGTATATTTAGACCAAAACCATCTCACTTGGGGTAACTGTTTCATGTACTTAATTACCCATCCTTGTATTGAAGTAGGTAGTGATAAAAAAAGTCTGTCACAGCTCCAACTAACTTTTTACCTGTGGTGATGGTTATCACAGGAGGCGTTGTCTGTCTATAAGGAAGCTGTACATAAGATGCCAGGACAGTTTGCACCTCAAAGTCTTTTTAATATGATGGGTGAGTAAAGTTGATTGGTTAAATTGTCAAGTTGCAAATATTGATTTGTGAAGAATTTAAATAAAATTTGTATCCAGCTTCAGCATTTTAATAATTTGAAGTGATGTATAACAATATGTATAACAATGAGATCTAACACTTACGTTAGAGGCTTGAATACAAAACTAATATTATTAAAAGAAATCTTATCTTATGACATTACGATACACTCAAATCCCCACATCTAATAACCTGGGGAATAAAGTCTTGCGAACAGCTCAGGAAGGGAGTAGCTTGTTTGGCCAGGTGGAAGGAAATGTTTTTCATAATATCACTTAATATCTAGATGACAGAGTGTTCAATGTGGTGATGTACATTAATTACAGTAATCACACATGCTGGGAAAGGAATAATACAAGTTTTCCTCCCTATCTGTTTTACATAACCTTCTTGCCTGGTACATTCTTCAGAGACCTGTAAGATATTGTTATCACGAGGTCTAGTCGAGTAAAATAATGTCAGTGCTAGCTGTTGGATAATTTGTTTTTCAGCACAACTTCACCTCGGAATCAATGTCATTATTTCCTACAAAAAGGTGTAACTTTGTCCTCTAGGAGAGGCCTACATGAGGCTGAACAGGCTTGAGGATGCAGCTTACTGGTACAGGGAGTCCCTCAGGGCTAAGCCCGACCATGTCCCGGCCCACCTGACCTACGGAAAACTCCTCTCCATCATCGTATGTTTTTGTTTATTTACACATTTTGAGTTTTTCTTTTGGTCGAGAGTAGAAATGCAAACAGGGCATGGCTAGAGAGGATGCTGTTTGTGAGAACGTGTGTAACACACCAAAAACAAAATGTTTGCTTTAAATGATGGGCTTATCAACGACATTGTTGAATTCCCCTTTGTTATGTCTTGTATATTGGCATGCTGCCTAATCACGCATTCTAAAGGAATCTTCTAATTATCTCTAAGATGTGGCAACAATATCATCACGCCTTCTTTACTTATTATTAGCTATTCATACGTTATTGAAAACAAAGTTGCTCCGACTACTTTTGTCAAAATATAGCATTGTTCTACTAATTATACTACTAATTATACTACAGTTTGTTCAAATTGCCATTGGGCAATTTTTTATGGACATCTGTTCTACTGAACTATTGTAGTTCTCTACTCTTCTTACATTTATTCATTTTATTTTATTTATACAGGGGTAACCGACTGAGACCAAGTCTCATTTCCAGCAGTGCCCTAGGTTTAATGGCAGAATATATAAATTACAACAATAAAATTAATAAATGAAAATTAGCAAAAGAATAAGCATGTGTTACAATGTTTACAATACAGTACAATATTTAAGTTTCAACAAAAAAAAACAAGAACACTCAAACTCCCAAATCCTGCAATAAAAGTTTAAATTGTTCAACAGAAACAAACTGCTCTAATTTAAATTCCTGTTGAATCTTGTTCCATTTATCAGAGGCAAAAAAATGTAAAGCTGATTTACCAAGTTCTGTTTTCACATTGGGGTTTTAAAAGGTGATTTAGCCCTGTGAGTGTGTCCTATGACTACTGAATTTGTGTTTTAAAAGGGAAGTAACTGAAAAAGATAACTTGCCCAGCAATGCCTTGTAAACAAAAATAAGACAATGTTTTTCTCTCCTATCACTAAGAGAATACCATCCTACTTTTCTATACAGAGTACAATGATGAGTTCTAAAACTGTCCCCAGTTACAAAATGCAAAGCACTCTGGTAAACCACATCAAGGGACTTTAAAATAGTTGGGGCTGCATGCAAATACACAATATCACCATAATCCATGACTGACAAGAGGGTAGATTTTACAATTGTCTTTCTGTTTTCAAGTGAAAAGCATGATCTTATTCTATATAGAGGTCCAAGTCTGATCCTCACCTTCTTTGTGAGTTCAAGCACATGCGTCTTAAATGATAACCTTTCATCTACTGAAAAGACTTTACATTGTGCTACTTATTCTAATGTCTAAAGACACCACTTGTCCCGCAGTCATAACTTTAGCAAGAGGAATACAATGATGGGGCAACCGCTGTGTTCACAGCTGATTTAGGTTATGAAGGATTTTGTGGGATTACATGCTTTAGAAGTCTTTGCAGAATATTTGAATATTACCTTGCCCTTATGTGGCCTAATTTTCTAACCTACTTACTACCGTACCTATCACATCACAGACAGCAAGCACATACGTACATTTTGATTTGTGTATTCATATTCTTGGACATATGCATATTGTGTGTGTGTGTGTGTGTGTGTGTGTGTGTGTGTGTGTGTGTGTGTGTGTGTGTGTGTGTGTGTGTGTGTGTGTGTGTGTGTGTGTGACATTGTGTATGTTGTTATTATTTGTGTAATGAAGCCACCTTGCTGGGTCTGTTTGGGTCTAATGATTTTTTCTTTGGCCCTCACTCATTTCCCCTCTTAGAAATGATATCTCTGAACACGTATATACATGTATATACACACCGTCATATGCTCACAAGCAGTACCCAGGTTCAGATCCCAGTCAACCCAGTGTGCCTGGCCATTTGCTGGCTCCCTTAGGTCCCAACTCTAAATCCAAGGCCCTAGAGCCACAATAGGTGCCTTGGTCCACAAAAAGACTCCGCAGGAGATTGGACGAGCCAGGACAATGTGAGAATAGACTTAAAATGCAATTACCTACTTCCTTATTGAATAAGTCCATCAGCTGAATTGGGCCTAGCGCCAAAGTCTGTGTGTCAATGATGTAGACCGGAAAAGAGGTCAAATTGAAGTCAAATGTGTTCCATATGTGACTTGAGAACCATATGCTTTTCTAATAAGAATACTTTTGGTTTGAAACAGTCTTCGTCAGTTTATGATATCCTCCTCCAAAGACCCTTTAAGAATTTTGGTTAAATCTGGTGGAAGTTGAATTGAACTCTTTATATGGTGTGTTTGGAGTGCTTAAACTATGGGCTTACTGGTATATTTCAAAACAGTTTGACAAGGCTTTTTATTTTTTTGTGTAAGTGTGCACACTGGCATTAAGCAAACAACTTCAGAAATATATAACACCTACTGTAGTGCAACACAATAATAGTTAAACATAATATATGACAACATTCCAATGGATACGCAAATGCCAACAAATATCCTGACAACTCTTATAGGGGCAGAAGAAAGAAGCTGAGAACTACTATCTGAAGGCCATTCAGCTTGACCCAACAAAAGGAAACTGCTACATGCATTACGGTAAGATAAATTGTTTTCTAACGTACTTTGTCGAAATACATTCTTAGCTTTTTCATTGGCCAAAAGCCTAAAGCCAACACCTATCCAATGAAAATTGTGTTGTACCTCTGTTACATCCCCAAAAGTGGTGTTGGTTGGCCAGTTTTAAGTCACAAAAAATTTGTACAGACTTGTCTGGACATACTTGCTAATGAAAACAGGATCCAACCAAATGTTCCAAGGATAAGCCTGATGCAAGTGTTTCACTTGTGTCTCTGTAAATTCTGATTTCATATCCCCTGGAAAGCCCCCACTTATCTCAAGTTGTGTTCCTATCTCTATGATATTCATTAAAACGTTTTATGCCCAGCTGCACTGAAAGAGCCCTTGTGTCCTTTATCGTCTTCAGGATAGTGCATATCTTGGCATTTATTCACATTTCCATCCAGCAGCCTTGGAACCAGCCTGAACAGATATATTCTAAAGCAATCCCAAAAGTGATGGACTTTTAGTTTGGTTTTTGAGGTCACAAACCTATTAGACAAACTAGCATATTAAGACAACACTGTTGTATAACAACTCACTTCTCTAGAAAAAAAATTCCCTTGAAGGGTTTGACTTTCCATTACCTTGATATCTATATCTCCTTGTAGGAAATGAACATTTCCTGGGAGAGAGACTGCAGCATTTGTGTAGCTCCCTCTCCCTATCTACTTGACTTTGCTTCTCTGGGGTAGTATATCATGGTTTGGTTGCTGCCCTTGGTGCAGGTTATTTCCTGTACAAAGAGTCCCCTCCTTCTAAAATGTGTGTTTATTTAGTCTAGTCTAATCAGGAAACTGTTATCCATTATTCATTGGATGATTTCCATGTTGTTCGTGTGTGTGTGTGTGTGTGTGTGTGTGTGTGTGTGTGTGTGTGTGTGTGTGTGTGTGTGTGTGTGTGTGTGTACAAAATTATAAATAAGTATTCACAGTAAGTTTATATGATTACAGCTAATTTAGCACACCGTTAGTGTATTTGTTTCGTTTTTTGTCTACATTTTAAATTAGTTTTTGGCGAAAATATATAATTGTTGAAAGGACATTAGAGCTTACAGACGTGGTCAAATAAAAAAGTCAAGCCCCATTTCCCTAACCTTTTTAATGCTACACAATGCTCAAAATTGAGTAAGGCGTGTCTGAACATTAAGAAGGGGTAAGCAAACTTCAAAAGCAGACGTAGACACCCATACAAAGGTTACATACAAACTCAAAATCAGTCTTTCTCCCTTACAAACATATTTATTGTATACATATACACAAAAACATACAGTCATGAAAACCACTATAGCATTTTTTCAGATAACATCTTTGACCGAGCTCTGTACTTAGTGTATGACCAACAAACAGACACCACTCAACGATAGCCAACGCTAGGTGGTCCAGCTCCCAGGGTAAACACATTTAACACTTGTAACTCATCTGTGCCATAACACCAAACAGAGCAATATTTAGGGCCTCTATTTTTCAATCCCATTCCTTTCTTCTTTACTACATCCTCTAACTTGGCTTTCATCTTTCTCCCCTTTCCACCTTGTCATTTATATTTTCTCTCACCGTTCCTCTTTCTCCGTTTCTCACTTTTTGTCCAGGTCAGTTTCTATTGGAGCAGTCTCGTTTGATGGAGGCTGCAGAGATGGCAGAGAGAGCTGCTGATCTGGACAGCTCTGAGTTTGATGTTGTATTCAGCGCAGCACACATGCTCAGGTAAGTAGGGGACTGAGTAAAAATGAGCTACCAACAAAAGAGCCCCTAGATGTTGGATTTTACTTAAGATCATAACCATTCCTCGAAAACTTCAGATATGGCAGCAGTTTTTCAGGAAATAGAAGCAAAAATATTCATAGTTTTTGCATAGGGTCAGGGTGTTTTTTTCTTATAACCTTTTTAATGGCTAGATTTACTAGTTACAGATTATTGATTTGCCAGTAAGATTCAAACAATTGTAAAGGAAGAATATTTATATATACTGTATGCAAGCTTGAGCTCAGGATGCAGCGTGTCGAGTTTTAAAACATTTGAAAGAAGACTACAATTCCTTTCAGATGTGTGTGACACACTTATGGCTATAGGAGGCTAATGGAGAGACCACTTGCCAGTCCATTCATTCAAAATACATTACAATGTTTAAAAAATCATAAAAGAGTTCTTCATAGTCCCTAAGTACCTCTCTTTCTCATTCTGGTGAGCCTCCCAACCTAGGTGCCAGCCTTAAAGAAATGCAAAGAGGAAAACGTCCATTATAACACACACATTTAAATTAACTTTGAATTAACCTGCCATATCATACATCAGATTCGACTCATATTCATATTTACAGTATATATCCATGTCTTCAACGAAGGGCTTCGTTTCCTCTAACTTCTATGACAATTGTGATAGATATGTGGAGTATTAGCATCCCTTATTTATCCCTTATCCCTTATTTAATTTTAAATAAATGCAAGATGCAAGAAAGGTTCAAGAAAAGTTCAATCATTTAAAATATAAATTATTACATTTACAGTGGGTTAATCCCAACCTAGTCTATGCCTTTCCCTCTCTCTTCACTTCCCTATCTCTTAATGTGTCTCTTCAGGCAGGCCAGTCTGAATGATGCAGCAGAAAGGCACTATAAACTCGCCGCAAACCTTAAACCTGACGTGAGTACCCTGCCCTGTCTTGTTAAAAGTAACCTTGCATGTAATGCAATGACACCTACAGTAAATATACTGTGACAACCGTTAGTTCCTCACGATCAAAGTCCCTGGACTTGATTAGTTGATTAGCAACAATGTACTAGGAATTTATATTTATAGTTGTAATATTTATTACAATTATAATTTTGTATGTTTTGAATATAATTTAATTCATAATAATTGTATGTATTGTAAAAAAGAAGATTTTTATGGAATTTATATCTCTAGTCATGGATATTGGGATGCAGGTGCACCCTCTTCCTGGTTTGTGCGTGGCTATTTTCGTACTGGTTAGTATAAGCAAAGATCTTAATATGGGCGCGACCCAATACCCATACTACCATACTGTAATTTATATATATATATTGCCTTTAAACAGGGCACTGCTGGAAAAGGTACCTTGTCTCTGTCAATTACCCATATAAATAAATAAAGTAATATTACAGACAGGCCATGCTCTTGTTCATGCTCAAAACAGATAGTATGCTTGCTTTCTACGGATAGATAGTAATGATGTTGCTTTCTCCCTTTGTCTTCTTATTCATCCATCTCTTCTTATTACCATCTAAAGCTTATTTTTATCCTTCCCTCATTAAACTCTTTAACAGCAGTAACGACGTTGAAAAGACCTGAGACATGTTGGAAAGACTGAATGTCACATAATCTACCCATCCAAATTTAAAAGCATTAGTTCTACACTATGTTCAATGAAGCATATCAAATCTACAAATCTAACTCTTACGTTCCTTGTAGACCCCCACATCAATGGCTGTCTTGGCCTAAAGAGAGAGGAATTGCTGTTCTTGCTCCAGTCCTAAGTTTTTGCACAATATGTGGATGACAAACCGTTTGTGTTCCCCTTAGTGGCATTGTTTAGGGGGTGTGTTCTGTATGGTGTTCCGTAGATGACACTGACACAAGCCCCTGATCCACAGGCTTTCCTGCTGACCATACTTGTTTACAAAATGTTACAATGAAGACCACTTTTAAGTTATTTTCAAATATTAAAAGATATATTTCTAAATGTTTGACCACTTACTTTGCACTTTATTCACCCAGAAGCATATACTCCAAATCAAATAGTCACAACAAAGAAAAAATGAATGCAAACAGGTGATTGACCTAGGAAGTGTTTGGGGTAGTATACAGTATTTGCCTAAACCAAGAGACAACGGCTAGGTTCTCATATGCGTGTAAGCTTTCTGGGGGCTAGGAGATAGTATGGATTTGGATGTGTTTTCTGTGGTACACTATAGGACCTCAGTCTACTAGGACTGTGGCACCTGGGATTGGAGATTCTTATCTTTGAAACTCTGTAAGAGCCAGCTTGTTTCACTTTGCCACTTAAAAGGACCAATTTGATGAAGATATATCCTTAAAAGACTACACAGGTTTAGTAGCTAATACAAGAACTCTCATTACACAGTGACAAATGCTTATCTCCTGGGAAGACCCATCCAAGGCTAAACAAGTCAATTGTTTTGATCCTGTTAGTTTTAGCTCTTTTGTTATTTAGCCTTTATTGAGACTTTCTGAAATGATGTGTTTTATGTGTGCTCCCTCTTGCTCCGGGGTCCATGGAAAAACAAGAAATGTTGAACTTGGAAAACATTTATGTAGTAATAAGGCTGGGCCCTCTCATACCCTAACTTTTCAACTTTGATTTCCATAGCCAATTATAACCAAACATATTATTATCTGCCACTGTCATGCCAAGTAGAATGTAATTGTATAATACTATAATGTAATATAATAATTTGACTCTCTTCTTCCTAACCTCCCAAAAATAATCTCTCAAATTTCATCTCTCAGTACCCAGCAGCTCTGATGAACTTGGGTGCCATTCTCCACTTGAATGGGAAGCTACCGGAAGCTGAGGCCAACTACCGGAGGGCCTTGCAGCTCAAGCCAAACGATCTCATTACCCAGTCTAACCTGCGCAAGCTGTGGAACATCATGGAGAAGCTAGGCCTCAGAACCATGCAGGACCCTGGTGCCCAAAATGGTGCATCTTGAACTAGAACAACAGTGTTCTTTTGATCAAGACAAAATAGACTCAAGAGAAGTCTCCACTGAAAATGGAGCAAAAGAACACAATTATAAGAGATGTGTGTGTTATTTCTGTCTGTGTTTTCCATGGGGTAGCTTTTAGGACATTACCAGTTAAGGCCCAGAGATTAAGGATAAAAATGGGTAGGAATTTAAAAAAATTCTAATACAACTACTGTACAACCAACTAATGTAACCATTAGTAACAAAGATGAAGAATAAAAAGGCTGAGGTAGCACATTGGACTTTCATAGGCTTGTCGTAGATTGTAAAAACACAGATTTATCCAGTTAATCTTTTGTAGAAACTGATAGAAGGAATATATAAAGGGGCCAATGTCTGAATCATCAGAAATGTACAGTCCCTTGAGGACATGTTGGAATAAAAAAGGTTGTGCTGACCCTAGACTCAACATTGCCAAAACTTGAGTCTGATAACTCGCAGGCCAAGCGGGAAAAGTAATGTTTGCATTGTGCTGCCTTTGTCCCATAGACACAATATTTTATTTAATGTGAACTGGAGATTGTCCTTAATTTATTAATATACTATGTTAATGTTGGTCATCATACCAACACTGTATTCCCTTTTGTTAGCATTAGGGATAAAATTACTGTCTATTTTACAAAACTGTTTCTCTCTCTCCCTCATGTACATATAAAAATGAAGGGACTTCCACATTCTTCTCAGGGATATGAGGTGGTGGTCATTTTAAAAACGTTGCTTGAGGCAAGGTTAGTAGTTATGCCATGAATGTATGTCAAATATAAAACTAGTCAAAGTTGTGGAACAATTGTTTAATTAAAGTGAAAATAAATTAGCAATTTTTATTTGCTGTTAAGGAGAATTGTTAATGGGAGAGAAAGTAAAGACTTTGTTTAAAAATATATTATGAAATTAATATTGGTTTTGCATTTCACTGGAAGGTAAGCCCACTGCTTTATGTATATTTGGAGTTTACCATGGACCTCATGTTCTTTCTTATCACTTTAACTCAACTTCAAGGCAATGACAAGGGTGAAGCGTTGGTCTGCTCTCTTTCCGGGTTTTCTGACCCAGGTGACAGCCTGGGAGTTGTGTAAAACTATAATTGTATTAGTGAAATGCCTTTATTGGGTGTGTTTACTTGTAGTGTTCGACACTGGTACTCAGAACCACCTGTGAGTTTAAAGCCCTTAAAGTTTGCATGCATGCTTTACAAGTCAAATTTGAGAACACTTGCAATAGCCTTTTTACCAATTTGTACCAAAGGGAATAGGCAATTGTTATGAAGTTGAGAAAAATATATGAAGTATATTTTTTTGATTGATTTCAATATTACTTGAAAATCACTTTCATGCAAGACAGTCCAATTACCGGTGTGTTACAAGGTGCCTTGCTATCAGAGAAGTTGAGCATGTTGCTGGAAAATGTGGAGTAAATATTTGCATTAATCATGTGCTTTGAATAGGCTTGAAAGGTTATGTGGACATGCAAGTCGCTCAGCACTTAGAGTACCCAGAGGCCCATGCGATCTGCAAATGTAAAAATGTGTTTTATTGAACATGGAAGTCATGGTTTGTTTTACGTTAAAGCAACTATAGGCAACTTGTTTATATTAACGAATTATCAATACATTTCTTCTGATAGCACATTGTTATGTCTACGGCAGAATGAAAAAATCGCGGTTCAAATCATTCCTCTTGAAGTCTCAATATTTAACACTAATTTTGTTTGCCACCGGATCCGATCTCCTGCAAAACGGTGACAAATTGCTTTATGGCACAAGGAAGTGCGTCACTAAATCAGGAAGAGATGCCCATACTTGGAGTATAGTTGTTGATCGTGCTAGCACTATACAGTGACCACGAGCATCCTGCATACAGTGCATCCGGAAAGTATTCATACCCCTTCACTTTTTCCACATTTTATTATGTTACAGCCTAATTCCAAAATGGATTAAATAAAAAAAAAATTCTCAACATTCTACATACAATACCGCATAATGACCAAGTGAAAAAAGTTTTTTAGAATTGTTTGCAAATGTATTAAAAATAAAAAAATCCAATATCACATGTACATAAGTATTCACACTCTTTGCTGTGACACTCAAAATTGAGCTCAGGTGCATCTCGTTTCCACTGATCATCCTTGAGATGTTTCTACAACTTGATTGGAGTCCACCTGTGGTAAATTCAATTGATTGGACATGATTTGGAAAGGCACACACCTGTTTATATAAGGTCCCACAGTTGACAGTGCATGTCAGAGCACAAACCAAGTTATGAAGTCCAAGGAATTGTCTGTAGACCTCCGAGACAGGATTGTATCGAGGCACAGATCTGGGGAAGGGAACAAAAAAATGTCTGCAGCATTGAAGGTCCCAACGAGCACAGTGGTCTCCATCATTTGCAAATGGAAGACGTTTGGAACCATCAGGACTCTTCCTCGAGCTGGCCGCCCGGCCAAACTGATCAATCGGGGGAGAAGGATCTTGGTCAGGGAGGTGACCAAGAACCCGATGGTCACTCTGACAGAGCTCCAGTGTTCCTCTGTGGAGATGGGAGAACCTTCCAGAAGGACAACCATCTCTGCTGCACTCCACCAATCAGGCCTTTATGGTAGAGTGACCGGATGGAAGCCACTCCTCAGTAAAAGGCACATGACAGTCCGCATGGAGTTTGCCAAAAGGCACCTAAAGGATTCTTAGACCATGAGAAACAAAATTCTCTGGTCTGATGAAACCAAGATTGAACTCTTTGGCCCGAATGCCAATCGTCATGTCTGGAGGAAACCAGGCTCTGCTCATCACCTGGCCAATACCATCCCTACAGTGAAGCATGGTGGTGGCAGCATCATGCTGTGGGGGTGTTTTTCAGCAGCAGGAACTGGGAGACTTGTCAGGATCAAGGGAAAGATGAATGCAGCAATGTACAGAGAGATCCTTGATGAAAACCTGCTCCAGAGCGTTCTGGACCTCAGTCTGGGGCGAAGGTTGACCTTCCAACAGGACAACGACCCTAAGCACACAGCCAAGATAACAAAGGAGTGGCTTGGGACAAGTCTGTGAATGTCCCTGAGTGGCCCAGCCAGAGCCCAGACTTGAACCCGATTGAACATCTTTGGACAGTTCTGAAAATGGCTGTGCACCGACGCTCCCCATCCAACCTGATGGAGCTTGAGACGATCTGCAAAGAATTGGAGAAACTGCCCCAAAATAGGTGTGGCAAGCTTGTAGCATCATACTCAAGAAGACTTGAGGCTGTAATTGCTGCCAAAGGTGCTTCAACAATGTATTGAGTAAAGGGTGTGAATACTTGTACATGTGATTTTTTTTTATTTATTTTTTTATTATGTTTGCAAAAAACTCAAAACTTTTTTCACTTAGTCATTATGCGATATTGTGTGTAGAATGTTGAGGATTTTTTTTTATTTAATCCATTTTGGAATTAGGCTGTAACATAATACAATGTGGAAAAAGTGAAGGGGTATGAATACTTTCCGGATGTACTGTGTCTTCTTTGCGACGGTTAGGGAAAGTAATTACACCAAGCAAACGGTAGGGGTTGCCAAAATCACCTCCTACAGATAAACTGCCTCTAGCAACTTTAATTAAATTATGATTACAATGATCTCTAACAGGTTTGCTAGAAATATTATTTCATTTTATACTGCCACCTTGATGTTGTTCCTAATGTATTTCTGTTTAAACATACAGTACATACATCATTTTTCATAATATTGTCAATTGTCCTGGCAACGTTGGTCGCATACTAATGCAATTAAGTAAATAAAACAGTATACATTTGATGCCATGTTTGAAACCCTTCTATCCAGGTAAGGGACAAATATACTAAACGTTTGTACATGTTAGTCTACATGTGCCTCCTAGTTCCTAATAATTAAATTTAAAAAAGGGACCAAAAAAGCTCATTAAGTTAGTTGGGTCCAAAGTTTTCTTCAGTGGTGCAAATATTTACATAAAATACATACATTACAAACAAGTAGTACAAAGAACATACGTACAGTATTACTCATGGGGCACACAATTTTTCATAACGGTAAAATGTTTTCAAATGAAATGTATGTCATTATGACACAATCAAATACCCTCTCATGGAAAGGAAAAACATTGTGATTAAACACAACTAAAACAGCAACATAAAGTGCTAAATGAATGAGGTAGATTGTTTTGCTGGGGTTGAAGCGAGTTCCTTCTGTGCATACTGTGAGTAGTGGTGAAATTAGTATAACAGAAACAAAGCAGCAATATTGAAGGCACCTCCAGTAGCAATGTCTACTTGACCTGGAGGCTTCTAGAATTAAAGTTAATTCAGCCTACGGTATGTTAGCAACAAAAGTGTTGCCTATAAGTCACGTGCATGGTAAGTAGATTAACAGGAATGACAAGGAGTAATCAATGTTTAAGTTATGGTCTCAACGGTAGGAACAAATCTAGAGCCTATATATCTTTAATATGGCCGGGATGATCCGTTGTTCTTTGAAAGACAAACTAGAACAAGTTCAAAGGCTAAACATTGTCATTATTGAGTTAGGAAAACAAATATGCACACAAAACTAGAATGCTTCTAAAATGCATTGGGAACTATTGCTCTTACAATAGATGGACATTCAAAAAATGTGAGCAGACTTGTTTATATACAGTACAAAGCACAAACACAATAATTTTAACATTAACTGTCTATATTGTATATTTGCTCCTCTAATAAATCCATAAAGGCACTATGTATTCACCATGTCCCAGACAGGCAAGTCCAAAAATAATAGATGATTTTAAAAAGTTGATTGGCTCTTCATTGACTCCCTCCATATTTGAGATCCATCTCTTGTATTTTGTATAACGTTTTGAAGGCAAATGTGTAAAAAGTCCAGCTGTCATCAGTAAAAATCAATCAGATACTCTGGATAAATCTGGTTGCTGTCGAAGATCACATAGATCTTTGGATTGGCCACGTCGTCCACACAACTATCAAAGAAGTTTGTGTAACTTGCATCCTTGGATGGAGGTCTGCAATATGGTGGATGACCGAGGGTGTATTCTCCCACCAGCACTCGAGCCAAAAACATGGTCTTATAAGAAGGCTCATTAGCAAATATCGGTGGAGCAAGGCCGTGCCTCTGCAACGCAATGTTATGCTTGCCTGTGGTAAGGCAGAATTTACTGGAGTACTTGGCATCCCGTGCGAAATAGCTCCCTGAGAAAATTAAATGGAGGACAATAGAACATCACTAACGCTTAGCACTGCTTATAAATCGCTCAATGGTGTCAAGTCACAACATTAATGATCTACCTTTTCCGTAGACATCACCATGGCTCCCAGTAAGCCGCCAGTCAAAATTATATGTACATATAGCTTGTACGTTGCTGTGGCCTGTGCCATGAAATAACATTCTCTCTTCAATGTCCAACGCGCGCTTAACCTTCCGTAACTGTGTTTTTTTCCTTTGGGAAAACAAAGGAATAATAAAACAAACACAAGATATTGATCAGAATTGGTAGGAAGGTACCCTCTAAACATTAAACTCAGAGAGAGAAATGTTACTGAGAAAGGCTTTATCAAAGACTTACACACACATATATATGCAAATTGTGCACTTATTGGACATGCTTTGGACAGATTGTGCAATTTTGTGGGAGGTTTGTTTTACATTTTGGTGCATACATTTGGTCTTGGTTTTAAATTCACATCCAAGTTTGTAAAACAAAAAGAAAAAAAATGCCTGAAAATGTATTTCTGCACTGGCTTCTAGTAACAGACCTCAAATGTCATCAACCGAATATTTTACCTGCAAAAGAACTCCCATAAGTCCAGGTTTTGAATTCTTTGGATAGATTTGATTGGGTGTCCCATTGTTCTGTCATATAGTCTGGCCACTTCTTTAAACTCGTATGTATCCCTGCCCAGTGGGATGAGCTGTAGGACAACAATCAAACATACAACTTCATTCACACTGCCTTGAGAGGTGAGAAGAAAAAGTGAAACGTTCATTTCGTAATTGTCACTTTGCAACATGCTTTAAGTTTAAGGCCAAACTTGTTTACCCACCTGATAAGGTTCGTCTGTATTTATTCTTTCCCAGTGACAAGGAACCGGAAGGGCCAGATTATCGCAAATAAATCTGGGAAAGAAAAAGAGCAATACAATTCAGTAGATCAGAGACACATTCCACACTGTTTGTTAGATGCCTTACCTTGAGTCAATGGCATAGCAAAACAACTTCCAAACCTTTCCCTAACATTCAATTGACCACGTTACGTTTTCAGAGATAGCAAGTGTGCACATTGTACAATTACAAATAATTATGATAAACTTAACTTTTAGCCAAGGACTGTTATACGAAGTCAACGCATTACCCGGCGGTAGTAGCATCAACAGTTGCACGTGAACAAGAAGTTAAGAAGTTACCTAGTCCGTACCATTGAAATGTAAATTACATTTTTGTTGAAAGTAATGAGTATTTTAGGCAAAATATGAATTAAGAATAAATGCATTGGTTTCTAATCAAGCGATAAGAGCGTAGTTAAGTGGGAAAAAAATACACCCAATTGGCTGTAAAAACTATCAGGAGGAATCTGGACATGTTGTCTGTATTGGCAGCACATTTCTGTAATTTGTGTTTACTGTATTTGCAGACCATTTTTGTAATGTTTGTTTCTAAATTCGAAATGTGTTGTCAAATTGATGTAGGCGTTTTCTTAATTTGCGTCTGCTTTGTCTATATAAATGTTTTCTTAAGTTGCAGTGTGTTGTCCTCTCAGGGGCGTATGCTGTTAGTTTAAGAGAAGAGAGAGGTAGTGGTAAAAATAAAGAAAGTGAAAGCACATGGTTGTGCATTTCCCTTCCAAGGGCATATTTTCTGCTGATTAAGCCCTACCTGAAGCCAGTTGCTGAGTGAAGTGATCTCTTGATTGGCCGTTGTTTGCCAGTTGTTACATTGATCTGTTTCATAACTGAAAAAAAATACAAGTTTAAATGCAGGAAAAAAAAGAAAAAAAAAAGCAAATAAATGGCTTTTAATCGAGTAATTTCAATAAAATAGCACTAATGTGAAAATTAAAACAATTAATAATGTAATAATGATAACTATGCATTACATATAACAAGATACAATTGTAACACCCATAGACAAAGGGAGCATTTTTAAGAGACGGTATGACTAAAAAGTACTTTCAAGGGAGGCAGTTCTTATATTTTGAAGGGTTATTGATACTGTCTATTTGCAGTATCAATTTGCTTCTTCAGAAATGCTCTTAATATGCACCTGAGAAATCCAGCCTGTAAGTATACTTGGCTGTGTAGAATTCCATAACACCATGCTGGTTCCTGCTGTAGTACTGTTCAATCTGATCACTGGTAACAGAACACGCAGCACTGGGATCGATCTGTAAATGTAATAGTACACCTTAATTTTAAGTAATGTATATAGTAAATGTATGATATAGGACATACATGCTTAAAGGAGGAGATAACAATTGTGGTTACAACTAACGATAAACATGCAAGTGGAGGGGTGGCTGTACAGCCTACCTACCTCAAACATGTGCCATACTCCACATTCTGCCAGGTAGAACCAACACCAGTTTGGCTCTGAGATGTCCATCTCTTCAAGCTCAGAGCTCTCCTCCTCTGGTCCCCTTATGGCTAACATGTCTAAATCTGGAAGCAGATTACCAATATGAATTTAGTCTTTAACAAAAACTTGTATAATCCTTTCATATTTCTAAATGTCAGTTTACGAGTAACTTCTAGAATAAAACAATTAAACATTAATGCAGCAAGTCTCTGTCTGCATGACAATGCCCTGGATTATAGCCACATTACGTATTACGTAAAAAAATATATGGTCCCATTGTCACTAAAATTAAACAACTCGAACAGATTTAGAGACTTCAAAATCGATCGAAATAAATTCCATGGCGATTTCAGCATCCGGGAAGCTACAGTCTTTGAAAAGACGTGCACCGGGGGAAAATCGGTGGATAAAGAAAACTATTTAGTGGCAACCGCACTAATACAAGCCTTTTAAAACGAATGTAGTGACAGGTTGTGCCGAGATGCATGCAAATAATTGTCCCTACTGTACAGATACTACTCAAAGCAGTGCATCAAAAATAGAGGTAGCTAAGGTATCTTGTCTAATCGGTTAATAAAGCTTTTTCAGATAACATCTTACCTGTTGTACAATAGTCAACCATATATTTTGTTTGAATATAAAATGCATCCCGTGCTAAAGTTTAATTTGTTCATGTGAAAATGGAATCTGCATAATCGCTCGATGTCGAATGTTTACATTCTTTTCCGGGTTCACGTCACAAGACAACGTCACAGTCAAGTGGTGCCCTACACGCTTACCTGACATTGGCCCAAAAAGTTGTTTCCCAACACTGCAGAGATTGAGATTTAGGGTTTGCTGCCTAGTAACAGTCGGTTCTTCTTCTTCTTCGATTTTTTTATTTGCAGTTGACGACCAATTTTTGAAGCAGTACCGCAACATACTGAGCTAGAATTCGGATTGGAAATATTCTGTATTCTTCTATATCCTCATACAATCTAATTCTGGAAACGGTTTTATATCTAGACTATCTTTAAAATTGTCATCACTTTATGAGGTCACTTGCAAAGCCTGCTTAGTCAGAAAAAGTTCCTTCTTCGGAAAACTGGATTTTCTGTGGCAAAAATGCATCAACATAATTTTGGAATGCAGAATATTGATAGGCCTAATTGTATTGATATTGGTTGTTGTGAGGATTCAGCCTGGTCAGCAGCGCATAAAAACACTCTCAAAAAAGACCTTGAATGAATAAGTGAACAAGTTGTACCACACTTATCCAGATTTTCTAAACTTGGCTTTATGGGGAGGGGAGGGGGTTGAGAATAAAAATGAGGTGCAATTAAACCTACGTGAATCACTTTTAAATTGTAGATGACAGTTTGCACTCTGCATCATGGTTGCACTGTGTAGAGGTGAAGAGTGTTGGCTCCTTCTAGTGGTACTGTAGAAGAGGGACACCACATTATTAACAAGCCGCAGTACAGAAAGCAGATGTTGACTGCATACCAATATTTTTTGCAGTGGATACATTAGATCTGCATTATAGAAACTCTCCTTACTTAAATGAATATGTGACAACTATAATAGTTGCACCCGCTGTATGCCCAATCGCCCATAGCACATCTATCTTGATTAGCTTTTATTATACATGGTGGCATATTGACTTTCCATTTTTACTTTATGTTTTCCCCAAAAATGTTTTAATGCACATGACATTATGTCTAAATACACATGATCTGTTCACCTAACATGAGCAATGTCAAAACAATGAATTCGCTGCAGAATTTGTGCCTTGACCAATGAAAATAATATACTGTACATAAGGTATGCTAAACTTTGCACACAATTACTTAGCATTTAATTACAAAATTGTGGGTGGGTGCTGAATAGGAACTGCTTAATACACGACCTGGAGTTACATCATGAATCATAACTGTCTATTATTAAAAATGTATCTCAGTAAATTACATTTCATGAAAAGCTTAAATATTCTCAAAGTTGTTCAATCTGCTGAAAACAATCCTAGAAATGCACAACAAGTTTCTCACTTTTCCAAATTCCTTTTTTGTAATGGTCTCAGTTAATCTGTGATACCTCCAAGCAATTTTAACCTGGTGGCACAGTCTAGTGTTTGCTGTTCTTCCTATATTACTGTATGTACTGTGTCACTCATGAAAACTGCTAATTGCACGGGTTATTAGAAGTGTTCAGAGATTCTGAGAAAAACACAACTGTAGGACCACAGCACTTTCTCAGCTAAGCCTGTTATACACTAGTTCTCCCCAGGGAAATTGTGTGAACAACCTGACAATGCATTATTAATCAAACAAAGATATTAGTGTTGTCAACGCCAAGGGAAAACAGAAGCCTGAGACATTAGGCCAAAATTCCCCTGTAAATCTGGTTGTCACATACCCTTTAGCCAGTAGCCCGTTTATTGAAGAGTTGGAACACAAATTCCCATTACAAACACAACCAGACTATCATACATTTTGTAAATTGCCCCCAAGAGAAATATTTGAAGAATCTATGACACTTACTTGCAAATAATTTCTTATGGCAAGATTGTTATTTTCAGATCCAAACTACAGTCAGTGAAATATTCCATAACTGTATGTGCATTTTTTAAGTTTGTGGAAAGATTCTGGAAGATGTATCAAAGGTGGTTCTTCTGTTTAGTTTTTGATGCCAAGAACATCCATAAAGAGGATTTAGAGATTTTTTGACGCAATATTTTAAGACAACATTTACTTGCAATATTCATAAAATGTAATGTTACAATGTTACAACATTTAATTGAAAGGAATAGGCATAAAGCATTGCAACTTTAGGTTATAAAAATCGATGAATAATTCCTTTGAACATCAATGCATTTCAGTTACGTCAATGGTGCAGTCAATATTCAGTTGGTCTACAATTTAGTTGGTATTGTATTTGTGATCTGTCTTGAAATGCTTGTTGGTCTATCTTGTTGATCTATTTCATTTGTCTGTCAATGTGCTTTGCTACTAAATTATGAATGATGGTGTGAATTTTAAGTGTAAATTAGTAGCTCATCATGCCCAGAAAAAGTAAGACAGTGTGTCGCTTATGATGTGGAAAGCTGTAAGTAATTAATCATTGTTTTTTATTTTTTCCTGAAGGTCTGTCAGTTCAGCCCAACCTCTCACTGCCTTCCTCAGAATGTTTCAAAGTCATGCCAGCAAATGCATACATGTATTGTAACTTGTTAGTTTGTTAGAATGGAATTACCCTGATGATTTCTGCAATGTGGTACCTGTTGTGGACCATGTGGTCTAGCTTACTGTGTATTACACTTTTTCAACAAATATTAAATGTACATTGCATCATATGCTTCAACTGTGGGTGTTGTTTTAGGCTCTTTCACACATTGCCCCTTCATTCTAACTCACCATGAGCCAGTCTTCTGGCCAAGGAGGAGTGTTCAAGTAAAATAAGTTCATTACCAGTAACTGATCTTGAGGAACTGGTCTAACAGAATAAAAATCCAGTGAAGTAAGTCATATTGATGGAACCCAGCAATAACTGATCTTTGGAGTTCAAATGGATTTATGAACTGATTTGATTTTGTTTTGTCCAATGCAATCTCAATTGTTGAATGTGCAGTAGGGTTGGTTCCAAAATCATACCTACAATATCATTGTAATAAAAAAAGTTCTCACACCGGTTTAGTGTTTGTTCTTTCCCTTTAAGAAATGTATGGTAAGTAGGGTCAAAAATACACATATTACGATTACAATATGTTAAGGTAGTTCATAGAAACGTTCCCACAATGCAACACACTTTACAGTAGGCCTACTTTTACCGTAATCTAAATACAGTAGCTATTACAGTATTACTGTAGATTTAACGGAATATAGGTTAGACCAGTGGATAATGCTGGTAAAACTCAACAACGGATGATAGTAGCCTACACTGCATAATCTGAGCAGAACTCCACTGTCACCAAATTAATCTAAGTATGCTTATTGGCACAAATCGGACGCACTTACATGGCCCCTGAGGTAATATTGGTTACCCCTATAGAAATAAAATCATAAAAAACAATAATAAAAGAAGACTGACAGAACGTGACTGTGGCACGACAGAGGCTGTCCATGCAAGGTGTTGACATCATTCTCCAAAAAGCTCCGCCTCCTCCTCTTCCTGTGTGATGGTGAGTTGATCCCTTGCATCAGCACCATTTCGCATAGCCTCACTGCACATTATCCCAGAGCGCATGCACGAAAGAGAGAGAGGGAGAAAGAGAGACTCCTTCCGGATATTCCGAGCTTCGAATCATTAGACCGTTGTGAGAACTGAGCATTCTAGCTGCGTGAGTAGCCTAGTGTAGATCGACCTCACCAGAAACACTCGAGGAAAGATCGACACGACATCACAGGCTGTTGATAAGCGACAATTAGGCCTAGGTATGGAGAGCCTGCTGGATAACCCAATGAAAGCCGTTCTTTACCTTAAGGAACTCACTACTATAGTACAGAACCAGCAGAGCTTAATTCAGACTCAGCGCCAGCGCATCGACGAGCTCGAGCGAAAAGTGGAGGATCTCATCGGTGAGAATAGACAGCTGCGGGACCCCCCTCAGTACGTCGTCCACCACTCCCATCATCACCACCCGTCCCATCGTACCACTAGCCCTCAGCCGCCGGTCCACCAGCATCAGCACCCAGGGGCCAACAAAACCGCAGCTCAACCAGTTCAGCCGGCGCAGCAGCAACATCAGCAGCAGCAGCAGCAACCACCGCAGCATAACCTAGGTCTTTCGGCCCAGCCTCCGCAGCATCCTCCCCCTCCTTCACCGGCAGCCCATCATCCTCAGCAGTTACAACTGGTCCCTACATCTCCTCCTTCCCCCAAAGCTGGCCAGTCGAGCCCCGATTCCGTGGAAGAAGACAAGAAAAGCCCTTGCTGCAAGTCCTTGGTTCCGCAAACACCCACGACACTCTGTCGGTCCGTTGGACTTGCAAGGAAAGCAGAGTAAGTAGCCTCCCATTGCATTGCAATGAACAGTTATCAAATTAAAAACATTTAGACCCGGGTATAGAATTTGTGTTCTATGTAACGTATACTCAATCAATTGTATTATGGCCACCTCATGGATAACTACAATCGACACGTGATAATAATTCATCGCACGGGAGTTGGCTCGTGCTGATTGCTTTCGGTTAGCTAACAAAATCCCAAACTAAGACATAAAAATATTAGATATACATTGACAAGGCTGTATGTTCACATTTTGTGGCGTAAACTAGGCGCACAGCGCACACTTCATGTGTCCATCTCTTTCAAGAGGGTAATCCAACTAATCCCTCCATTCAGACATCTCTTGAATATGTGATAGGCAGAGCCGTCTACAATACAAATATGAAACACATTTGGTAGATACATGGTTAGATTTCGATCTTTTTTTCTCTCTGCAAAATAAACTATACATAGGCCTATGTAATGCGAATTTTGCCAAAGCCTATCGCAATATGCAAAAATATGAAATAAACATTCATTTTAGTCAAGTTGAACAATTCATAAACACTTGATGGTACAGAATAGAAAAAAAACTATTCGTACATCTTAAATCTCTAGTTGTGTTATAGCCTAGTCATAATAGAAAAATCTATATAATAAATCAATAGATTAAATTCTAAGATATCTGTAGAAACGGTCTCTGCCTGGTGACTTTTTTTCACTCATCATCACCACAACCAATTTCAAGTGCTTGTTTCACACACGTGCGTACAACCAATCCCCTTCTGTCACATACAGCAGCTTTTACCATTTTGTCCATTTATCCAAATTGATTTGAAGTACCATTGATGCATATCCCAAAATTTAAAGAGCTAAAACATTGGAACATATACCAAATTAACATTGACAATTCAATTGATGGATTTATGCCGTTTTTGTTACATAGCTTTAGCAATGAATGCATATAATTAATGGGTTATAATTGGGGGACTTATCTTAAACTCATAAGCCCTCTCTCTGAATGAAAGTCAAGCTCATGGATTCAGCTGTGGTTTTATTTTAAGGCAATGTCATTCATTTTCCCTTCAGCACACAGTTAATCTACACTCCAAATATCAGAGCTTTGCGAGTAGGCTCCAAGCTATGTTTTACAAAACATTAACAGATTTGGAGAACGTTAAACAATTATATGGAGAAAGTGAGACAGAGAGACTAAGAGATAGCTGAGGAAAGCGAGAGCGAACAAATGACACAGCAGTGGTACGTTAAAGCTGGGGTATTGTGTACAGAAAGTCATCCTCGTTAATTACGACTGTGTCAGTACTTTTTAAGCTTTTTGTAGTAGAAGTAGATGTTTGCTTTTAATGGCTATGTCTTAGAATGCTACATGTATTTTGCAGAAATGTCTTTCTGGAAAAGTCTGCAACTTGTTGGGCCGTTGCTTCTCTTCCCGTCCAACTATAAAATAATTTCTAAAAACTGCTCATTCGCGCTTAAAAATAATGACACATTTTAATTATTTGTAATATACACATTAAAGATCATCAATAATTTCAGATTATTTGACTTCACCATAGCAAGCCAGCCATCTTTAGACCTTAGCAAGACATACATAGCACAGGCGTCCATATATTGGGACCAATGGCTGCACTTGTATAGCAAAGCTCTGAGAGAACCTCAGTAGCTTAGAGTACATTTTGAATGATTTGGTGATTAACTTGCAATACTCTCATGGATCACTAGAGGTCTGAGACCCAAATGTTTGTAACAGCTTCCTTGGTGAGAAGCAATACTTTGCATGCCCTCCTCAAACACACACAGCATACATCAGTGCCCCCCCCCACCCACCCCCCCTGCTGAGTGCACGCTAAATTCAGCCATCTCTGCTTGCCTAACACTGCTCTGGTGCCTTCTTAATAACGGGTATTGTTTGTTTGCTGAAGAAACAGTGGGGCTTGCTTTTTAAGCAAAAGCAAACCCAACTGCAAAGCTTCTGTTGTAAAACTCGAAAGAGCTACTATGCAATTTAGGTTAGCTAATTAGCTTATGTTAAAAGATATCCCTCTAAGATATACTATTCCAACTGCAAAACCATGTTAGCTCAGCTTCAAAGCTATGCTAGCCTATCAGAGTTGTGGAACCCATACTAATGCTTTGATAAAGCTTGGCTAGTATCCTAATATCAGACTTAATCCACCCCAATCCCTGTCTAACACTATGTCAAATAATGATTTACTAGCGATATGATAAAGATATAGTGCTACGCTGCTCTTCCTAATGTGATTAATCATTTTAGATCTCAAAGTAACGGAAGTGTATTGCTTTTTGCTTCTATGCCTAGATGCCCCTTGACTTCTGCAAATCAGAATGTTGCTCCATAGCTTTCTGTCATTGAGAAGAAAAGACCAGTTTGGCGTTTGCTTTGCTAGACATCCAGATAATAAATATCTTATTTGGTACAGAGTGCTTAATATTTTTTTGTGGCTGCTTGCAGGCAAAAGGGGACAGCCTCGGAGAGCATTTGACTTTGTGGTTCCCTCCACATGCTGAGCAAAGATCTAATTTTGTTGGTTGTTATGCATGTCTGTGTGTGTGAATGTGTGTCATGCAGGAACGGCCTTAGGCTGTCCTAGCAGTTGGAGCCCTAACCTAGAATTAGTTTTATATTGATAAGACATAGCTGCATGGTTCTTGTTGCCATAATAACACAAACTCTACTTTTTCCATTGCACAGTGATCATAACAATCAAATATTATATGCGATTCAATCAGCATTTTGTTGAATGGGCCGAATTTTTTTTTTTTTTTTTATCGAAACGTACATGTAAGCGTCAGTAGTACTCTGAGGTCTGAGGTCAATATTTTATGATTTTTATGAGTTTTCAGAAGTGTGTTTTTTGGTGATACCTGAAGTATAAAACATTAAAAAAAAAACTTGTGGTACGAGGCTCTATTTTTACAATAAGGCAAGGCATGAGTTGGGTGGAAAAAGTGAAAGTTCTATGCCAATAACAACTCAAAGAAACTTATTTCCAAATTTGGTATTTTGACGTTTGTATTTATGTTCACATGAAGAACAACAATATATGTCGTACTTGGTATAAACAAAGAATATAGTCAAATCAAAGATTCATTGATGCATCACTGACTTTAACGCCATTTGCCGAGGTGATATAAACAGTGCCCCCTCTTGAAAAGAAAGTCAATCACCATGACAACATGGTTTACGTCTCTTTAAGAACGTGTTGCTGTATTGACGGCTCAGTCAATGATAATGTGCAGCCATGCAGAAAAAGATGTCCTGTCCTTGACATTCTTTGCTCCATTGCATGATTCTCTTGTCCTGCTCATCAAAATAGCACTGATTAACATGGCCAGCACACTTTTTATTTTAATATTTGATTCTTATTTATATGCATATTGAATCACATTTGCTGCAGTTGGCTTTGAATTATGCACATGTCTAATTGATGTGTCCCAGATCTCACATGTAAATTAAAGTTATATGCATTCATAGTTGGCCTAGTCAAGATTTTACAGACACGGTTGGCAGTTAGTAGATGGGGTGTCTTGAATGCGACCACCAGAAGGAAGCAATAAATGTAAGTAGCCTAAATGCTGGCTTGGAAATTATTATAATTACAGTGTTAAAATATATAAAATAAAAAATCTTTAAAATATATATATAATAAAATTACATTAAGAATATAAACATTTTGTTTTAGTTATTTTTTACATTTTACAAAATGTTTTAGACAATACGCATGATTGTATTCATCCAACTATAGCACGTCTTATATGTAATTTGGGGTTATATGCTGTTGTTTGTGTTTACCTATCTGTTTTAGTTTTTTTATGGCAGCCAGTTTGCATTTTCTATTGAATATCATTAGAACATGTCTACTGCAACATTCCACCCCTTTTTTAACATAATTGAGTGCAAAGCTGTATAATTTTCTTACGTCCTATTTTTTTTAAGTTTCTGTTCTCATGTCCTTTCCTGCTTTCCATGTGAGGTTTTGGAAAAGATGGCAAGTAAATGTCAGTAGGCTAGGATAGAGTAATTGATTATTTGATCATCAGCCCTTCTTCAGCCCTATAACCTGTTTTTTGAGCTCATGACCTTCATAAATGAAAGAGTTGTTTCTAAAAGAACATTTTAAAAGGGAATGTTTTCAGGCATCTGCCATTCCTATTATTTTTACGTGGAAAGATCTTTGAAGGACAGCTTTCTTGGTTACAAAGAGATTAATACTGAATGGAGATTTGCTTTTAATGTGTGTCGCTGTGTAGAAATACTGTTACTTCTACAGTAAATACTACTACCAGTATACATATGAGGGTCTATTGTACCTACAGGGGTCTCTTGTCTTACACCTTTAAGGGTATGCAGCTGAGATGACAGTTCTGAAGTAATTAATATTATTTGATAACACATTACATCTTCCATTGAGCAGCTAGCCTAATCCTTGAGTTTTCAAGTTTCCTTTCCTCTTGTTGTTTTCCAGTGCCAACTCATGCAAATAATGTATAATACTGTTATAGGGAAATGTTATGTGTAGTTGTATTTTCTGACCAAGATTATTGCAAGCCCCACCTACATAGTCCTGCAGGGCATTGCAGAGGTGATATAAACGGACGTGGCTTGTCCAATGAGCTCTCTCTGCAGGAGTTACCCACCTCCCCCAATACCTCATCCTGATTTATAGCCTTACGTGTGCAATAGAAGGCACACACTGTAAAAGGGCGTGTACACACCGAATATGAGATTTGAACATGTACTACATGTGTTGTATGCATGAACAGTAGATTTCCCAGCTGGCACTCTTTCAAACATTGCCCAGCCTCTTCCTCTCTTTCTCCCTTAGTCTCTCTCTCTCTCTCTCTCGCTCTCTTTCACACATAATCGATTGAGTGATTCCTTGGATGAATTAATTCAATATTGTTTAATACATGCAACATGAAATGGGAAATAAAGGCTGGTTAAAATCTCACTTCTGTATACATGCATGAAATGAAATACACTCAGTTCAGAGAACCTCAACACCAGATTTTTTTTTTCCTCTTCTGCCCTCCCTTATATCATCAATGCTCCCTCGGTTATGTTCAGACCGTTGTGCCAGGGTACAGGGAAGGAGTCAGTGACTCGAATATATTCTGATCCTTCTCCTTACCAGCGGTCTCCCTTTTCTTTCTACACTTGACTAACTCGACAAAATTGTTCCTTACTCCTTGCTAGTCTCGAAAAGGTTTATGTCAGAGCTTATGTCAGACCCCTCAGTAAATACACTTTTAACGCCATGTAGATGCCATACTAGGGCCTTTCCTTCATACCTTTAGCAACACTAAGGTTGGTGCAGAGGTACACACCGACAGCTCCGGTCCACCATTGATTGAATCAGTGCCTTTTGTGGTATTTAAACAACACTGGACCATCAAATCTTGCTTCTTATGTCTCCTCACAATCCCCTGAGTATGGCAGACCTCCCATTGTGACAACGCTATGAAGTGAGGGATCGCAGAAGACATCGTAAAGCACAGTAATATGAACGTAATCCATGTCTTGTAAATAACAATATTTTGCGGGCTGTGTAAGGAATAAACATACAGGCAGAAACCCTTGTATGTAGATTTAAGGGTAAAGGCAATTTTAAGGGTCCGTGTAGATTCAAGTGTGCTTCTCTCTTTTGTTCGCGCTCTCTTTTTAGCTCATTTGCTCTCTTCACTTCTTTCCATTGTACTGTCCTCTCACATCATTCCGGCAGTAGGAAAAACTGAGCCATATGGGACTGCCATTGAGTGTGTGCTGACGCAAACCTTTTAAATAGACTTATTTTATTCAGTGTGTCTGTGTTCTTGTCTAAAGGAAGTGATAGGATTTGTGTTTCAGATAGTGAACGTTAGTATGTATGTTCTTTGCACTGTGATCATTCCTATGGGACAGCTAATTTGCTTGGTCCACATTTTACCCAAATAATCTCACTAGAGACAGACATGTGTGCTTAATTTACAATTTCCCGATACATAAAGAGACAAACATCGCGACCTTTGCGCGCTCAACTATATTTTTGGGTGTGTATTTGTGAATGTGTTTTAGTTTAAACATTAACCCCACTTGTCAACTTTTGTCCTTAAAAGCCACGGCCCTATTTCATTTGTAGATCCCATTGATAAACTAGCACCTTCTTTTTCTAAATCATAGATATGGTAAAGTAAAACCTTTTTAATCTAAACCCAGACAGGACGATCCTGAAAGATTCTATACCGCATAATAGACTGGACTTTGAAGAGTTTTATATAGTTACATTGTAAGAGGATATTGATCAAACTGTTTTGTATTAAAATGTTAAATATTGGCATGTTGGCAAAGTGCAATTTGTAAATTGCCTGTATAATGTACTTCTGCCAAGGAAAGATTTAGGGAAATTATAATTCATGATTTGTTGTGTGCTAGTTTTGGTCCTTGATCAATTTTGAAGAATATGTGGCATTGACATTGGAAAATGTGTGTACGGTAATTGGTGACTAAAGCAATGCAATCCCCATTTCCGAGAGCCATGAATTTGGATTAACAAGATCTGCGTAGGATTTCTAGATTTCGGTGCCTCTATTTCTGAAAGTGTAGGTATGAAATGGTTTGCTTTTTTCAACCAACACACAACATTATCAATCAAATGTGGTGGGAAGCGTTCTCCACTAATATTTTTTTAATGGATTTGTCCATTATCTCCAACTCTACCCACCCACAAACTCTGACAATATTGTTTTATTTGCATACACATACTCAAGAAAAAAATCCCCTTAGATTAAAATGTTGTAACAGTTGGTGTTAAGGTCCAGTGTGAACACAGCTTGAGATGTTAGTGTGCGTCATTATAGATGGCATGAGTCTCTGACGACTATTTTAGAACCTCCCCCAAGGAACACAAGCCCCTAAAATAGCCTCCGGGGCTGGTATTTAAGGACATTTGGTGAGGCTTACAGGGAGGGACATGTACTTCCCCCAGTTACATGTTAGGGACCCGTATTGGGTATGTCAACCATAAGCAGTCCATAACGTAACAAAATATTTTAAATTAGATACCATTGAAGCAAAATAGAAAAACAGTAAATACTCTAAAATGTATGTATTCTGTGAAAGGACAAATACTATTTAAATTAAATCTGCAAGCAGCATTTTACAGATCCTCGTCTTATGCCAGGTCATGTGATCAAAACAAATGATCAATATGTGTCTTTTGGGGCGCCCTCATTGTTGGATGTGAAAACATCTTTGGGGTCGTGACCAGATGAGCCTCAAAAGGCAGTGTAAGAAGTTTCATAAGGATAGGACTAAGTTTTCAGTTATAAGCGTTTATGTGATGAACCAAGGCTTCTTGTAGTTTCTGAATTAGGCTCTACCCTAGAGCCTATGTATAAAGTGTCATGCTATTTGAGCATTCACATCAAGATATCAATATGTGGCATTTATAGCGTCCCCAAGAGGCAGAAGTGAAAATGGCTTTTCTAATATGATAAATTAAGCCTCTAGTCTAGACTGGATGTTTTGTACCAAGGATTGGACTGAGTTTGACTGAGTTGTAACTATATTTAAAAAAAAGATTGTATTAATTGGGGGGAATCCAACATGGCGGACCTTGGTGGTTCGAGAGGCATTTTATCATAGAGGGACCTAGGAACTGAGTTTTATGACTTTAGGTCATATGGTGTTGGAGATTCAAAGTTTCTCACTTCAACACCATCAGTTTGTCAAGCTTGAGAAGTGTTCTGTTTACCTGGTGTGGAGACCGGTATTAATATGTTTTATGCTTTTCAAAATCATTTTCTTTTGTTATTAAGCCACTTATGGCTATTATCCTGTATACAAGGGTGTCTCCTGCTCCATGTCTAATATTTCCACAGTGGCCCCCCATGTTGTAAACCTATTAAATCTAGCTGCGTTGTCATGGTCACTAAAGAGGAACAACAATTAGTATAGTCATTAACACATTACAAATTAATTAGCCATCATACCCTTGCTGTACTGTCTTCTACTGTTAATTAGAGCCCCTCCCACATCTATCTCTTATTTCTCTGCTTTTAGCCTTTCTTCACTTCTCACACTTCCATTGGAATTACAGTCAGATCACCAAAAAGTGAATTGTCTGTTGTTTCTACGGTATGTAGTTAGTTAAAATTATTGTTTACACTTGTTCATTTTGATTTGATTAAGAAATGTAATGTAAAACTGAAAGCGAAAAAACATGTGACTTGACTTGGGACTTTACTTAAACTAACCTGTAACTCAATTTCAAATTACTCGTGACTAGAAATGACGGAGAGTGTTTGGCTTCTGTGAAACATTGCTGTTTTGCTTGGTGTCTTTTCCATCACATCGTAAATCTAGTAGAGTAAATCTATTGTGTGACCCACTGAATACTGAGGTTGGACTGGGTGGACAGGAGGAATCTCAAAGGGCCTTTCAATACAAACATTCTAGATGAAAACAGGCTAGCCTACCGAGTATGCCCTCAAAGGAGGAACTTTAGGAGAGACTGGTCCCTATGCTTTCTGTTTTCTCTTTCTTATTTTATGCAGTGAGGAAGATATAGAACAGCAAGAGAGATTCAGAAAGCCGAAAGAGAAAGATAGAGGAGTTGTTTGACGTAAACAGGGCTCTGTTCTCTGGCTTCTCTTATTCCATTGTCCCTTTTTCCCACTCCTCTTGCTTGGCCTCCTTTGGCCTCAGTCGATCCATCCCTGTATTCTGTATGTCCAGGGAAAGGATAGTTCTACGGCTCTTTTTATTAGCCTCATTTCCTGACAGAGTAATTGAGCAAATTCCTCAACTGCATTACAGGCATGCCTCTAGGACCAGAGAGTAGGGCATGGTAAGGGTGTGATTGAAATCCAGTGGAATGGGGATGAAAAAATAATGGAGGAGACGAGGGCGGGGACAGCACGCAGAGGAGATAGATAGGATGTGTTGGTCGATCAAAATAATGTAAATGGGGAAAGTGTGCTAGTATAATGTGTGACTGTATATGCAATTAGAGTGTAATATTTAAACACACATAGACTGTTTACCAGCAGTGTGTACATTTAACCACAAGAGGGCAGATAAGAAGGTTCTGGCCTAGCAGTCAGGGTCAAGATGGGGTCAACTGAGCTGCAAATTATATTTTGGCAAATTGAGCTGTAAAGTAACTTAACTCAAAAGAAGGTGGACAGATCGTTTTGGAAGAGTACTGTATTATTAGTTCATGGATTGCTGAACTGTTCGTGATTCTTTTCTTCTTGATTGGGGATTTCTTCTGTGGCTTTGTTTAATCCATAATCATCAACATGCCAACAGTAACAGTTATCCTAATTGCATTGGAAGGGTTCCGGCTACACAACTGAAACCCTATAAAGCAAATGATCTCATACATTTACCCTCACAGATTTTATTTGTTCTGTTTTCTGTGACCCCCTTCAGTAATCAGACAGTACTCCACCAGTTCTGCTGCCCAGCCCCTGAGGCTTCGGAAGGGGAGACCTCTACCGCCTGTGTCCCCAGGTAAGATGACTGCCTCTTTTTCTGATTAGCACCAAATTCTTTTAATTTATCTTTTCTTACTTGTAGTCTGGTCACTGTGCATCTCTTGTTAGTCCTGGCCCCTTTTCTTGTTAACAACACAACTGGGCCCAGATAAATTCATCTTGAAGTGGTTGTAAGTCCATTAGGGGGCTCTTGCCAAAATGTGTCGCTTCCTAGATTTCCCCTTCAAGGAAATTGTGTGCCTTTCAGCCTTTTATATTGTTACAACTCCATACTCTAAATAGATTTTAAACAATCCTAAAACTTTTTACTTCAAATCACATGTGGTTATTGTTAGTTCATTATGCAACCACATACATTTTCCCCAGGACGCCATTCTAGATTGATCTAGTATAGAGTTAATTACTTAGGGCTTTGAGTATCACTGAGTATGTAAAATGCAGTCCAGAGGATTTCTAGGATGCTTTTGCGGGGTGATTTAACATTTACAGCGACACTGATATTTGTCAGAGTATTAAGATGAATCCAAAGGAACACATCGGTAATCACTAAATCAATCAGAGTTCCATTCTATTCCCTGGCCAGTGTTCAACTCATCAGGAGCTCTGCCCGTATAAAAAAAAAAAAAAAAAGCAGACAACAAGAAGCTTAGAGATAAAAGCAGGATGATGACGAGGCTGTCATCTCTTTGTATTCAAGTTAAGCACACAATGACAGGAGTGAAAGCCTAAGCAATGATAAGCAATGAACTTCTTCAGTTCAGTTATTCAGTCAGTCTGTGTATCATGAATGTACAGTATTTGTTGAAGGTACAGTAAAGCATTTTATTCTTGAACCACTTAGTTTGTGGCTATTCTTATCTGCTTTACAAGCCCCCCTTTCAAACACAGAGAGGCAAAATGCCTAAGGTGTCAAGGAGTCCCAAAGTACACCCAATTCTACATCATAATCATGAAATGAGTAAAACATAGTTTGAGTCAACAATGAGCAACTTCAAAGCTCCTTTTTGTAATTCTCAGGCCTAATTTAGGACATTACACAGGCAGAAATTAGTCAACAAATGCAGCCCAGACCGTTAGTAGTAGGAATCATAATCAGTTTAGAGTTGACAAGTTATTTACCCTGCTTCAAACAGAATTGATATGCCAAGTCTTTGTTTGCAATTTCGGTCACCTTTATCCAAATTCAATATGCCAACCCCTCAGAGTTCCTCTGCAAATTACAGCCGCTGCCCAGAAAAGCCACATCAATAGCAATTAAGCTATCCAGCCGAGATTGTTGTTTGTTGATACTGTATATTCAGAACAATGCTACTCCGTTGTTGGCCAAGAGGGAAAATCCCTAACGTTTTATACGTACAGTAGATGCAAGATCACAGCCCCTTAGGCGGTGAACAGAACAAGACACGGATTGAACCAAGGCATTCTAAACAATGGCTAGATCCCATTTTAAACATCTTGAAGGCCTTAAGTTAGTTAAATCCATCGCATAGGGATAGAAAGGATGAAAAGGTGAACGCGCGAGACACAACATATCCTTATCCCCCAACCCCCACTGGCCCCAAACTCCTGTGGCGAACCACTTCAAACAGACTTTTCTGAGGGAAACAGCCTGTGAGTTGCGTTTGAGCATTTTTGTTGCCTTTTTAATCACTTTTTCGAGAGCTCAGTTTTGTATTTTGTTGTTATGCTAAACATTGTCTTTTTAAACCGTTCAATGTTGTTGTTTTATTTGCAGTGAGTCAATAGCTTGTTTTTTTGTTCACGTGATCTGATGCCATGACATTACACCACCATCTCACTAACCATGGGCATTCATTCTCATCCCCATTATATCCTCTCCCTCTCAGATCTCTTGCTTCCACTATATGGTCACTCCCAAGAATTTGTAATAAACGTATGTCTCCTGCTTGACCCGGCAGCTGTGTATGGCCAAAAAATGAACTATGTTGTAATGGTGTGTTACACTGCCATTACATTTCTTACATGTCATTCAGAGGTTAGGCTTTTGCTCTTTGTGGTGACTCGTTTGGCATTTCTGTTGACATGTAATGCATCTGTGTTTACGTAGAAAAGTGTTCCTACCACGTTGCATGCTTTGGCTTAGTAGTGAGCAGTAGTGAAACGAGTTCCCTGTCTTATTATACGTGTGTGTCGGTACTGTACATGTGTGTCAGTGTTTTTACCTGTGTGCACCTTTATTTGCATAGAACAGGTGCTTAACACACTTGAACGCAAACAATCTCAATGGCTCATATATCACTAAAAACACTGTCAGCTCTTAGTACATGCTTTTGGTTAATTAGTCTAATTTTCACAAAGACAAATCCATTGATTCATTAGATTTACCTTGTTCAGGTAGGTGGATGTCAGTCACAGTCTGCAACTGAAATATTCCATCAGCAGCACAAGCTAATGCTAGCATAAAGGTGTTTATCGCTTCTGCAGCCCTCTGTCAAATACATCATGAAGATAGGGCATGAAAAGAGATTAAGATACCTAGCTGTGATAGTGGAGGCAGGAACGTCCTGCCAGGAAGGGGGAAGCTTGGTTAGCATAAAATCTTTCTGGGTTTAAAGATCGTTTTACAGATGAGACAAAAAAAAAACATTGCAATGTCTGGAATACAGCCAGCTGCTGACAAATAAATCTTGCGTACAGATTTCATTTTAAACAAACAAATCGCAAGATAACCTTACGTGCCCCATCAAACAAAGTTAATTGAATCAATAAAAAATATGTTTTATGCTTATTTATGCTTTGAGTAGGCCTACTGTCTAATTTCTGTCTGCCATCTGAGAGACTGGGATAAAACAACATTTTAAAAACACCCATTCAATGTGTCTGAGTAAATAGTTCCCTGCATGTTAAACTGTATGGGACACGCCACGTACGAGTTGAATGAAAAAAACAGCTAATGTCTCCGTTGTGTCACCGTTTTTCAAAGCCTGGTGTTAGCTAGCTAGCTCTCACTGAGAATGGGAGCTGTGACATTCCTGAGCCAGCAATCTGTCTAGCTAGCTATAAATAACCTACTATTTGCCATAGACTACCAAGCAATCAAGCTGTATTGCAGGCTGTGAGCTGGGATCTTCCATAATAACAAACGAATCAAATTAATGCCACAAAACCATATAACATTTATCTGTTCTAAATGTGCAGTACACTAAAGAAGCAGTGTTTTATGAAAGTCACAATTTTAGTTTTATTTATGGAGAGAGACTAATTTGCCATATTCTGTACTATAAAAACTAGAATATATAGTTGAAGAAATAAGTTTAAGAATAAAACCATACATTATTTATACTCATCTGGATATACCATCTATACACAGTCATGATATAAAACCATTACATACCAAAACGTCTTTGATTATCTTTACCAATGACAGGTCATATCAGATAAACCAATAGTAGTACAGTCCCTATCATCTAGACCAGCCTGCCACAATTTACCTAACCCAAAAAACGTTCTCTTTTGAATATGTGCTACGCTAATTACGTAACTCAATTGGTCTGACCATGGGTTTGATAAAAAAATTTAATTACTTTGTGTCCTCTACCAAAGTCTCTCATACGATTTCTTCTTTACGCTCTTTTATTCTTTCCTCCTATCCCTTCGTCTTAATTAATGGAGTGAGTTGACTCACCAAATATACATATGACGCTACCTGCTAAATCTTTGTGTGACCTGAAGAGAAAAGAGTCAGCCAAAAAGCTTTTTAGGGGAAGGGCACTGTGGAGAGGATGGCACGACTACAGGTCAGGAAGCATTGAGGGATTAGGGGAATGTGAGGGATGATTTTTGTAGCTGGAGGGTGTTCAGGGACATGATGGGCAGGTTTTTGCCACACTCGTTGATCAAATACACCCTGTCTCTAAGGTGTAAGGACATCACAACCCTTCTCACAGATTCTATTGTTACTCGACGACGGCAGTGTACAGTGTACTTGTGATGTGGGTGCGTACACGTGGAAACCCTTTGAATTTAAATTTCACAAATTCTCTCTACAGTGCCATAATGATGGTCTTAGAACTGTATCTACAGCATGCATTCTCTATCTGTGTCTCTTTATCTCTGTCTCTCTCTCTCTCTCTCTCTCTCTCTCTCTCTCTCTCTCTCTCTCTCTCTCTCTCTCTCTCTCCCTCTCCCTCTCTCTCTCTCTCTCTCTTTCTCTCTCTCCCTTTCTTTCCCTCTCTGCTTGTTTTGTGTTCTGTTGCCGTAGTATGACTCTCCTCTCTGCCTCAGCAAAGTGACCTTGTCAGGTTGCCGTGCTGTTGTCATGGGAACAGGGGACCACAGCGGGAAGATGAGCAGACACATCAGTAGATCCACAGACTACCTGTGATAAATGGAGTAGTGTGTGTGTGTGTGTGTGTGTGTGTGTAGAATTGCTGAGGCAACTGCAAGTCAGAGTATCGTCTGCCTTACTTACCCTCCAATGTCCTGTTTTCCCTTTCAAACGAGCCTGTTGCTGTCCTTGCAGTATTGGATCAAAGCACCTGTTCTTTCATACAATCTGAGACACTGTCATTGGTTTGTTCCACAGGATTCAATAAATCCCTTTGCTTTTTTCTAAAAGTTTCTTTACTTTCAGGCTTTAGTCTTATAACTCTAAAATTAAACCACCATAAAATTACCTCCAAAAAATAAAAGCCCAGCATTTGGAAGATTCTGCCAGCATTATCATCTGGTGTTTGTGTGTACTGTATGTGATTGTGTGTGTCTATGTGGCATGGAGCAGTGTTGACATTAAGAGTCTCCATGCTGGAAAATTCAAAGGTAGAAGTAGCAGCAACAGCGCACATAGCTAGTATAATGAATAGAAAAAGGATGCCCCCATCTGCAAATCCTAGTTGTAAGTTCTGAAAGCACAGTGCATTTAAGAGGATAGCCAGGGAACTATGGTAGTAATAACAGTCAGAAGATGTACAACCTCATGAAGGAATGCTCGATTATGGGCCATAAATGATTGTCGGAAATGGCAGGGCCTTTTTTGCATGGCGATATGCAGTTCAATATCTAGTTTAAATTACAATGCTCTCAGCAAGATTTCTGAAAAGAAATTGCTCCTGTAGAAAATATCGAAATTCGATATCGGACAACATTCCAAATATCTGTTAAAGACAGGCACTTCCATACAACAAATTTACTGGAGTTCTGCTGCCTAAAACCTTTTTGTGAGTTTTTCCTTTAGTTACTTGTGTTTGTAAGGACAGGTGAAAGAACTGTTGTTAGTGAAGTCCTAGTAGTCTTTTCTGCAGCGCTGGCTAGTGTTCTACAGAGCTTTATTACCTTGTGTGAACTGTTCTGGTAGATTGAGAGGCAACTAAGACAAAGAGTGTTACCCTTAATGTGTTCCATTTTTCAGTGTAAATTGGGTCCCCTGGTACGACTTGAGGATGCAAGAAGAAAATAACAAAGGGATATCATTGTCACTCAGGAAAGCCTGTTTCTGCTTTGCTCTCATCCAGTGCCATGGACCTTTTTTAAGGGTCAAGATAAACTCCACAATTATGTTGAACCGCCTTCCTTTCCTTGCGAGTCTTTAAAGCACATATTATGCATAACTAATGTATGTGGGGGTTGTAAAATGGTTGTCTTTTCATATAATGGTTATTTGAGGTTTGCCATATTTTAACACTCAATCACTTACTTAGTAATTAGCTCAGTGTCCTCTTCCTGTCATCTTCCACCCCCTTGTATTTCATGGCCTACCATGATATTTGTCTCCATATTCCCTGTGTTTCCCACAATACCCCAAATCCCAATTTGCTGTGCAGTCAGTAATCCAGCCGTGCCTGCCTGCTTCGTCTGTAATAATAAGGCAGCCTGTTTGTGTGTGTGCGTGTGTGTGTGGTGGGGGGGGGGGGGGGGGCGGTGTGTGTGTTAGTCTACGAGCATGTCTGGCTAAATTATCTGCACAGATGGCCTGTTTTTTTCATTTACTGGAAGAAACAAATGATCTCCAACAGGGGGCGGTGTTTTGGGAGCTTATTATTCTACGTAGACATCTGTACGCCCACATGCTAACAGCTACTTAATTGTGTCTGGGCTTCCACCTTTCTGTGGGGTGAGGCCACTGTTTGATACTCATCTTGGTAGGCGTGTAACATTGTCCCCGAGCCTTACCTAATACCAACTCCTGACGATGCCAACCCATGCCGGCATGCTCAATTGTGATACTGAGGGAAAATGAAATGAGCCACAGTGGGCATCTGATGGCCTTTTATAGCCCTCCTATAAGCTCCCCTGGGTAGAGTATTGCCGGGGCCACCAACGTGGTACATTACTTGTTACTCCTCAAAGTATATCTTTTTTTATCTAATTACTTGACAGTATAGTAGTAACACTTTTACCACAGTTAGCTGAGAACCTGACCGATAGTTTATATAATAAATGTGTTTGCACACTGTTTTTCTGTAATCTGTACAGAAGTATGATTACATGTCCTAATAAAGTGAGGATTACTGCATAGCCCAAAAATGTGTCTCACCTTTCCAGTACCTGCAGATAGACACTTTATCACAGTCATCGTACCTGTCATGGCAGCTCTAATGGATTGACCCCACACTGCAGATCAGCGGAAAGAGAGAATGAAGGGATCAGGGGAGAGAATAGGGAAGGCAGTCTCAGGAAGTGCTGATGATGCACCCTCCCTCCTCTCAACTGATTCCCTGTAAAAAAGAAGGATGCAGTGATAGAGGGAAAGATCAAAGGGGGATAGAAGAGGGAAGGAAGGGAGGGATGAAAGAGGATTGTGGATAGGTTAGACAAGAATAGGGGACCAACATTTTAGGAAACTATTTGTTTTATTGTTTTTTTTTAACTCTGATCGGATGATTTTAACCAGACGTCCCACCTGCAAAGTCCCGTCATTGGTAACCAGCTTTCCGGCAATATCTGTGTTAACAGTGTGCAGGATACCAACTCGGTATGCCAAAATCATTTGGGATGAATGAAAAGTTGAACGTGACAATTTCACAACCGCAAAACTTGCACATTATTTAATGTGTCAAACCTCTCTAACAAATTTGTTTCTGTTGATAACAAGCCCATAGTAATTGTTGTCTCATGTTTCCTTTAGGGACTAGTTCCAAACACACCATTTCTGCCCCCATTTCCCCAAGCACAATCACTAGCTTAAGCAAGATTTGGCAATAAATGTGATTTGCAGTGGAAACGAATCTAATCTGAATACAATATTATGTATGCTGCCAACACAGTCTTGTAATATCAAAACAGTTTCTGTTTCACTCTAAAAGCATGCCCTTTCACATTTCAGCGGAAAATAATTGACTCCTCTTCCATCTTATCACTTTGGTGAGGAAAAGCATCTTGCCGTTCCCAACCCGTGAGTCACAGAAAAATGCTACATTGACCACCTCAGGGTAACTTATTTTTGCCACAGCAAGAACAAACCATTTTATCTTTGTGCTCCTCCAAAAGCAATTTCACTTGCATGTATGAGGAAAGATTAAGTTGGGAAGGCTGACTACTACAAAGGTGTGTGTGTGTGTGTGTGTGTGTGTGTGTGTGTGTGTGTGTGTGTGTGTGTGTGTGTGTGTGTGTGTGTGTGTGTGTGTGTGTGTGTGTGCGTGCGTGCGAGATTTTGTGTGTGTGTGTGTGTGTGTGTGTGTGACTGTCTTTGAGTTCATCTGTCTAAATGTTGTGTGCTTGTGTGACTTTAACATTTTGTATCCTCTCTCCAAGGAAAGCTGATTTAATTCTGCTTTAGGTCCTGCCAGCATATTGTCACTAAACACTGCATATATGGGTGACTACACATGCTCACACTATGCTGTATATTGGTGTTGTTCACAGTTTGTTTTAACAGATGCCACATCTGTCTTTTTGCTGTTGTACACTGCCACAGATCCAATGAAGGAGTGTTTCATAATTTGATTTGTTTGAAAATTAAACTTAACTTTGAGTAGTAAAAAATGTTTCTGCTTATATATTACATTTCTTAAATTTCATTATACATTCACCCAAATGGTTGTAGCTGTTATTGTCAGTCAAATTCCCCCCAAACTAATATTGATCCTGAGTTTTATGTAATGCAGTGTGTGTAAATTAATCACAAAGGCTGTGTTTTATGAATGTTGCTGTGAAAAAGATTTCCGTTTCTGAGATGGTACAGTTTAAAATGTAAGCATGATCATGCAATTGGCTTCTCTGAATAGGTTACATAGTATAACACACAAAAAAAAAATGCTGACTCAAATGCAAATTATTCGGGGGTAGCGTTTCATATTTACAACCTTATTTAAAAATGAATGCCATCTTGGGAAATGAAGGTGGACTACTCCTGTATTTGTTCTACTCCATGTGGACATGCACGCACAGAGAATGCATATTCATACATGAACACGCATAGAGGGCAGAGCAACAACACATTTTCACCCACACATAAGAGACATAGTGTGTGTGTGTGTGTGTGTGTGTGTGTGTGTGTGTGTGTGTGTGTGTGTGTGTGTGTGTGTGTGTGTGTGTGTGTATTTGTGTTTGTTTGCGCAAACTTGCTGACACACACTCCCATCTCTCCCTTTTCATGGCATACCCTCCTGTGCAGCTTTTTCCACGGTGATGTAAAAATAGCATTGTGATGATTTTGTTCAACGAAGTGTGAATAAGCAGAGGAAGACGGAAACTCTAAGAAGGTGGGCTAGTGACGTCTCTACAATCAGTCCATTTTGATGCACAGTGCTCTATGTGGCTTCATTGTTTTTCTGCTCTGCTTCTTACCAGTGCCTGGGGCAAAGCCCCCAAATGACTGTAATGTAAAGCCTTTGATACGATATCGTATTTTGAAAGTATATATTTTTTTCTTATTATTTATGTTATTTGAGGTTTCTGTTATTCTGTACTTTGGAGTTACGTGTTATGGATGACTGAAAAGAACATGAGACAAAAGACATGTTTGGCCTTGAGGTGACATTTTGCGAATGTCACTGTAGGTCCTTGGTGGGGGAAAGATCGTGCGTAGGCTTGAGGATTTATTTGACTCTTGAACCATCCATAGAGTTCAGCCCTAGTGTAACTGCCAGGATCTTTGCTTTCTGTCACCTATGCATATTTTATCTCCCATCTCTCTATTTCTTTCTATCTCTCTGCTTTACCTACATCCCAAGGCAAAGGTTTTGGTGAAGATTAGATTTTAAATCCTGTCATAAATATTTTACTACCTTTACCAATTTGTATGGCCTTAGTTAAATTCACAGATGTTTCACTGATCTGATGTGGGTACCTGTGTGAGAGTGAAATGTTGTTTGAAGCTGTTGAAAATCAGCATTTAAATACATTTTTAATTTGGAAGGAGGTGAGAGAATGGTGCTACTTCTGTCATTTCAAATTTTCTTATATCAACCTTTATAATTTTTTATTATATGAATCCCCTATTGGTAATGAAAAATATATTTTTTAAATTATGTAAAAGGCATGACAACCATACAAAACACATATGCAGCTGTAATAGAGGTAACTATATGTTGATCTGCATGCATGTGCCATGACAGTTCTATCTTTTTCATTGCCGTTCATAGGCTTTAGTCTGCTCAGTGGCATTCAGTATTCTCTCATCTGACCATATGTATCCCATCAGCTACTGAGGGTAGTGCTTTAAAAGGTGATCCACTTTATCTGCCCATCTCATGATTTATACATGTGGCAGCTATATTTATTTTCGCTCGATGTTAAGGCTTCAGTCAAAGTGGTGTAAATGTGCTTCTGATGTCTCTTGAGATTACACAATGTGCTGGGAGCGTAGCAAATCTACTTTTTGTCTGCCCCTGTCTTATGCCTGCTCCCGAAGTGCATCCACCTATACTGCGCTAGCTGTAGTAACAAGCAGAGATGCTAGGTACTGACTCATGACCTTGATCATTGATGAGCAGTAGACGGTAAAGAATATCGTAACAATCTTACATCGTTGATAATTCTGTGGTCCTTCTCATAGTTACAAGGCACAACAAAAAATATTCCTGAACTAAACAAATTATTTCCTAATTTCTCATAGTCTGACACTGCCAATGGCTATTCAGGTTCATTAGGAACATGGTTTATTGTGCTTTGGAATAGAGCGATTACACACAATAAGCCATGCCATGCAATGAGCTTTATAGTAGTCTTAAGAATACATCCTTGACCCTTACAGTTCTTCTATCACATAGTATCTAACATCAGCATGTAGACCAGCATCTCATCTGAAAAATAAAATTTTCTGGATTTTCTGAACAAACTCTTCTGAACTAAATAATTAATCCGTTCTTTATTCGTGTGGATGCAAAGGAAGCGGGGGGTTATTGTATGAAAAGGCCCAGATTTTAGGAAGTGAGTGTTTCTGTTATAGCACAGTACTGCAGCATGATTCATATGGGTAATTTCATTGTGTGTATACTCACAGGTCTTCGGTGTGTCCGTGTGCATATTTGTGTCTTATCTGTTATAGTGTTATATTAAACAGTCTTGTGTGTGTGTGTGTGTTCGTGTGAGTGCATGGGCATGTTTGCCACATCACAAATCTGTGATCAACGTTGCTGATACACCTCAGACGGTGTGAGTTTGACAGCTGTTTGGATAAGGCACTCCGTCATTGGCAGTTTGCCGTAGTCATTCATCTCCAAAGCTTTTACTTATCACCTCTCTCGTACTCTCGCGTTCCCTCCCTTTCTCTCTCTCTCTCTCTCTCTCCCTCCCTTTCTCTCTCTCTCTCTCTCTCTCTCTCTCTCTCTCTCTCTCTCTCATTGGCAAGGCAACAGATCTTGCAGCACATATCTGCACACTCATGTCGCATGTTGTTGGCCTCAACGACTTCAGTCTTTCTTTGCCTTCCTCACATACTCTAAGTCCCACAAAGCTCGAAGATGTCCTCTCTGACTGTGATTCCCCCTCCATACCAACATGGCTTACAGAAACATGACAGGTATTGAGGTTAATTGGGGTTAGGTCATGGATTAGCCAACAGGAATATGTGATTTGTTTTAGTTATTTGATAAGTCGTTTTTAATCATCATTCAAAAAGAAAAACGACTGCACTTGACCTTCTGATTTAGGCGCCAAGTGCTTTTCTTTTGAACATAAATGTTCCCTAAAATGACATTTAGCCTTTTATACACTATACACTGGGGTGAAACTAAAGTACCTTCAATTAATAAGAAATAGGCTGACGAATGCTGATGTTTTGGACGATGAATGACCAGGCAGAATTTGATAGTACTTGTCTTTCGCTTTCTTTTTTAGGGAATGTTGTCAAAGCTCAGGGCAGGATACTTGTAAATATAATTTAATTGATGGACTTGGTTAGTTACTGGTTGTATATAGACACGGTATTATTTTACATACAATATTTATTCTAGCTGATACATGAAGCCTGGTAGATTGCAGTTAAACCAATTACTTTATAAAGTTTTTCATAGCAGCATAGAATTCTGCATTTACAGTATCGCACGCGTACACACACACACACACTCAAACACACACTGTGGGAGGTATTTCCTTGTTGAATGATAGTATTGTGTACAATATAATTTTATAATTTATTTAACAAAGTGAAACGTGAGCAACTGGTGGCATTTCTATCTGTACATGAATTATTAAAAGTGTCTTGTGGGTCTAGGTCCTTAGACTCAGAAGTCTTATTCTTTGTCTTCACTCTTCTTCCGAAGGTCCTATAACATCCTGCAAGTGTTTCATAATGAATAACTTACACCCCAGTAATTGCAAGGAACCCAAGTAAAGACTCTTTTCTTCGACATCCATTGAAACCAACATCCTTTCCACCCTCGCCGCCCCCCTTTTTTCTGGAACACTGAGTCATGCCTTTTCTCTACAGTGTCTTGAATGCATTTCAAGTATTCACTGGTACAGAGGCTGATATCTTTCAAACATGTAACACTTCCATTTCTCTCTCTGTGCACTGAGGAGAGATGAATATACAGTACGTTCAAATATTCTCTGTGTTCTGCACTATGAACTGATTTGGTTCAGATTAGGGCCTTAATGTAACAAAGTGAAGAAAGGATAGAAGCATATAGAATAGAGGTGAAGAATATGTTGGTTCAGCAATCAGACAGAGAATTAGTTGTTTAAATAAAAAGGAGTAGTGCTCTAAGCGTTTAATTTTTTTTTTAAATCACAGTATTTGGCTGCACACTTGATCTGATCATAAATGTTGTGCATCTATTGCCACTATAACAAGAGAAGATTCAAGCAGATTTGGACCTGGAAGTAATAGCCAATTTAACTAGCAAATTATGAAGAGCAGAATACTTTGTTGTTTGTTCTAGCCTGTCAACAACTACTTGTGTCCTGGGAATAAGATAGGGAAGATATGATTGGATATACAAATACAATTTCCTTTAGATGAGGCCTTTAAATTAGCACCCAAAAGGGATGACCTGACGACCCAAAGATCTCTGTGATTTGTGGTTTGTTCAACACTGAAGCTTTTTACACGGGGATATGCTGGTCCCCACCTATTGGCCACTCATAACACTTGTAAAATAGCTTTGCATTTGTCATCAAGGGTTTTAATGTTCCAAAAGGTTTATTGATGTGGAGATGCCAGGAGCATTGGAGAGAATAATGTGGGTGGATGGAGAATCATTCAAAAAGATTGCTCCCCTTCAGCCAGGGAACTGTTGTTTGATAATACAGTGTGAACATGTGATCATGTACACACGCACGTAATCAAAATATCAGCTCACATAAACTGAAACACAGGTGAAAAGTTCCCAACGACACTAAGTCATGATGCATGTCTGCAGTACAGTAGAGTGAAAAGGACACACATGTTGTAAATCTTGTACATGTATTGCATGCATAACCAAGCCTGCTGTCGTGAGCGCAGTGAACACTTTCATGTTCCCGAGCACTTTTGAAACCCCTACAGTTTGGTTCTAACGTTAGATGAAACAAAGTGAGCCACACACTCACAGCCGGGTAGGCTGCAACCTTGGTCATATTTAACTTTCAGCACACGTCAACACTATTTGATTTGCAGTCCAGTGTCGCTTGTGCTGATTTACAGAAAGAGGGTGAGGTAGAGACATGGGGCAATGACGGTGGAGAGAGAGAAAAAAAGGGAAGGGTGTCACACAGTTGCCAAGTCCTGTCTTTGCCTTGTCATTCACTCTGACAACAGGCACAGTCCATGTTCTGTATTGAGAGAAGGAAACTGAGATAGTACAGCGATAGTACAGTTTTAGAAATAAGGATGAAAGAGGAGAGGAAGGAAGGATGTGGTGCGCATGCCAGGAGTGTGAGGAAGAGGAAGGAGAATAGCTGTGCTCAATTCTGCACGTAGAAAAAAAACACCCCTCTTGCCTGCATTGAACTATGCTTTACGATTGTGATGTAATCTGCATATCGTCATCCCCTGCTGCATACCCAATCTATTTAAAATTGGGTTTTCTCTCATTTTAAGACAAACGATTTAGGTTCAGATTGTGTGTAATCTGTCAAATGATACATCATCAATAACTAGCACGGTTGTTTTTTTACCAAATTAAAAACAGTAAGGTAAAAGTGGTGTTTCTTAGATGCAAAAGTATACCTGGAAGAACTTTTCCCTAAAATAGGAACTCTTTATTTTTTGCACAATAGCCTGATCAGCACGCCTACTGATTGGCTGACAAGTGAAGCCTCATGCCATTCATCATTCATACGTTCTCCATTGAAGAACAAGTCCTTGTCCAAACTGTATTTAGGTAAAGATTTTTTTGCAATACGAGTCTCTTTTAAATCTTTATACACAAACTGCATATTAAATTGTCTCTTCTAAATACTGTAGAAAGGAGATACCATACACATCCTCAAGAAACAGAAAACCCTCTTTCCCTTTTTCTTATCTCTGCGGTTTGGGAAAAAGTAGATTATTTAATGTTGCCCTGATGAAGCAATACCGCTATGTATGGCTATTTAGACTTAGAGTTTGTACTCATCCTTTCTCCCTTGAGGAGAATCCAGTTCTCTTCTGCGAGGCTCTGAGCATATATGCTAGTTTAAATGTGCCGATTTTGTGCTCACTGACCCAAATCTCATTGCGTGATTATTCAAACCAAGAGACAGTCTTATCTGTATCTTTAAAATGTCCCTTGGCTATGGTCACAACTTCTCTCAAAGAAGAGAAAATAATCACTGTAAAGCCTGACCTAAATTCAGAAGACAATTACTGTTTAGATTAAACGACCTAAAGACAAGACATGCAACATAAATGCTACAGGAAATCACCGAAATCTAACAGTCTCTCAATTTCAGATATTGAAACATTCATGTCCGGGCCTAAATAGTCTTGGTCCTGTCAATCATAGATTTGCTGCAGTACACTGAAGAATAACGTAAAAAAGATCAATCCAGAAAATCACATGCAACTCCTTGCCACATGTGACTTCATGGTTTGTTCTGTTTGCAGACTAATTGCATCAAATTGCAAAAACTCATAAAAAAAATTATTTCATGAAAAAAAAGCATGCTCATTAATGTAATCTTACAAAACATGCTTATGTTTAGTTTTTATCAAATTGTCCATTGCAAATGTCAGATGAGAGGGACGTCATATTGCTCTTAGGTGTAGAGGACCATTAGTCCTTGCACACTGTGCACAGAAGAAACACACATATTGTGAGGTTGTAACCTGAGTGTGTATAAGACTGCAGCAATGTGACCTGTCTACTGAAAATGTGTAGGCTTCAGGCAAAGTAAACAAAATGTTTTGGAAAGGGAATGACATGACAGTAATTTATGAAAAAGCACATACTGTATGTAGTTGCCAAAAGCATTTAGAGCGAACACATATTTTTTGTGGTGGATAAAGACGATTTTACTCCCAGACTGTCATACTGGCAATAGCAAAAATAGCCTCCTAATTTTGTCTTAGAAAGAAACCATACTATCATATAGTCCTAAAATAATTCCTTCATCAGTGCTTGGTGCAATAAAATCCTGTGACCAGGTCACTCGTTACTCTGAGTCACTCAATGGAAGCTACTGCTTTCACTCCTGCACTGTACTGTATTCTCTTTATACACAAACAGGCACACACATACTCACACTTACACCGTGTGGAGTTATCTGAACGTGTATGTTAGCTGCATGACTGTGGCCCATGTCTGTGTGTCGCTATTAGCTGTACCTACAGTGTTTTGTGTGTTCCCTCTAGCTCTGTGTAGTTTGCTTTCTTGCAGTGCGTGCCCTACTGCTGTTGACATGTTGAACGTCTGTGCACTGTGGTCTTGTCAGCTGTTTCTATTATGCGTTTGTTTTTCGTTTGTCAGCTGCGTGGCAAGAAAGAGACAGAGAGACAGACAGAGAGACAGACTGACAGAGAAACAGCCCAGTGCTTACATACACCTATTACAGAGTGAGACAGAGAAAGGTCCACAACTCCACTCACCCCAACAGCCGAAGAGGTCAAAGGGTCAACCTGGACACAGCACCTCACTCTGCGTTTTCTCCTCCTTTCTGCAGCGACGACCTTCTGCCAGAATCCTCTTTGGGGCAGGAGGGGGAGGGAGGAGAGGGTGAGCTCCAGCCCAAGGCCCATCCCCAGCCTGAACCTGAACCTGAATCCCAGCCCCTTTCTGAGCCCAAGCCTCAGCTCAAGTCTGAATCCCAGCCTGAGCCCGAGCCACAGCCTCAATCCCAGCCGGAGCCCCAGGCCCAACCTGAGCCCGAGCCCGCGCCCCAACCTGAGCCCCAGCCTCAGCCTGAAACACAGCCGCTGCCTCAGCCTGAAACACAGACTGAACCTGTGCCAGAACCTGAACCTCAGCCTGAACCTCTGCCTGAACCTCAGCCTGAACCTCAGCCCCAATCCAATGACACAAGTGGGGAAGTACAAGTTGCCCCTGTGGCCTCGACGCCAAGTGGAGGGAAGACGGATAACAGCGGTCAACAGAAGGAGGATGAGCCGGTAGAAGAAGTGGTGCAAAAGCAGCAGGAGGCTGAGGGGGAGGAGCTGGCGCCAGAAGAGCGGACCGAGGGGGGCCCGGCTGTGGAGGAGGAAGAGGAGGGAGTCGGTGCCCGCGGTGGGGGTGCTGGGAGGAGGGCCAGTCTTCACCACACAGCCTCTCCCTTGAGGGTGCAGCGCAACGGGTCCTGCTCACACTCTGCCACCTCTGACTACGAGCTCTCGCTCGACCTCAAAAACAAGCAGGTAGGGGTGTGTTTTGGAGGGTGGGGCAGTGTGCTGTTTGGGTGGGAGGAGAGGGTGGATTCAGCTTTTGGGGGTATATTGTACGTCTTGTGGTCTCTGATGTTTGTCCGCTTAGCTGCTCTCCTCGAGGTGGAGACAATGTGTGTTGGGGCAGTTGGTGTGGCTGAGTTGTTGGGGTTGTTTTGACCCTTTGAAATAATGTGTTTAGTGTAGGGGACTTATATCGTTAACATTTTGGTTTCAATGGATGACTTGGGCCCTGCAGGTCTTTCTACTGTATTGGGTAGGGTGTTGGATATAGCTGTTTTTTCCCTTTCATTTTCATTGATCACCACAACTGTCATAATCATCATTCACCGTCCTCAATATCATCCTAACATGAGTTGTGTCAACAGATTTGGATCCCTTTTTGAAAATATGCAAATAACATTTTTGAGAGACTGTCGTGCATTGAAGTCGGCAATAAATATTTTTAAGAAATAAAATAGGTCATAGTCTTTGAGTTGCCTATTTATTTTTATTCATGTCCGTATATAATTATACTACATATTTTCAAACACATGCACACACGCCCACATACAAACAGTAAGATATTGTTATAACAATGGCATATACTGTGCTCTCATGTAATTAAATTGCTGTTTCTTTCCTGGTTTGTTTTGTCTAGGAATGTAAAGTTAATGTACCATCCTTGGTGAAGGTCTGCTAAAAATGTATTGTTCAGGAGATTTTAAGATGTAGTTCTCAGTCCTGAAGACAACAAATTTGAATTTGTGGGTGTATATGCCTCTTTGTAAACATGTGGTTGTTTGTTTGTATAGCTGATTGTGCGTGTCATTTTCATATTCCATGTGTTCTTATCATTCCATCATACTATTTATCAGGAACTTTGGATTCATCCATTTCTCATCTGTATTTGAAGAGCCATTACAGATCCTCTACCATTATTACCATACAGTCTGAAATCAGGTAAGGCACATTGCACATTGCATATCATTTACATTTATTTTGAGAGTTATCTCGAAGCCATTTGGCTGAAGGCTTACCCTGCGGTCATTTGAAAGGCCTTTTGAATTTAGTGCTAGCAGCTATATTTTTTTCAACACGTACTTCTGATGATTCTAAAAAATTTGAAAATTAAAAATTAAAAACTGTAGTGTAACACCTATCTTGTTACGTCCTCTCCACACACTTAACACTGGTACAGTAATAGCCTGAGTCATTAATGAACAAATAATAACAAATATGAATAGGTAATAGAAGAGAAATAAATGTTAAATATATCCAAACACAATTTGTAAATAAAAAGGGTGCAATAAAGCATTTGGCCATTAGTAGTGAGAGCTATGAGTTCTGGAACCCTTTTTAGTCCTTGGGTACCAAGGTGAATAGTGTGAAACATTAAAAGGAAGTTATTGCAATCGTGATATCATTGGTTTTGCTGAATAAAGGCTCCGAGAAACTATTACAGTAAACCCATACAAAACAACTTGTGTTCCAAAGATATTCTGACCTTTGATATCAGGGCCCCTATGAGGATCCGCATATCATCCATCATCTGAATCTGAGGACGCCTCAGGGTATTCATATTTTATAAGAACAAAAGCACAGTCACTCAGCGTGTTTCGGACCTTGGACTGAGCATTCATCAGGCACGGTTGTGGCTTGACACGTTATCATTTCCTATGCCCCTTAACCTCCACAAAGTCTTTGAAAAAGGGGTGTTTTCTACATCATCCAAATAAATCATGACTATCTTTTTATATAATTTCTATTCATTCCTCTTTCATATTTGCTGTTGCTTGGTAAGTTTCTAAGACAGAAGATATTTTCGGTCGTTTTACATAACATTTGAAGGTTTTTTTGTAACACATTTATAATTCAAATGAATATCTTTATTATTTGCTTCCCTATGTATTTCTCCATGTCAAAGATTTTTTTCTCTGAAGGAATATATGTTGCTTTTCCTTTTTTACCATCATCTCATCATGTCCTCCCATCCCTCCTACTATTACAGCTTTGTGTCGTTTTACAAAAATGTTTTCCTATTGTTTTCTTGGGACTAGTTTAAGGTGGTTTCAGTCCAGAAACGATCAGCTTGTCAAAACACATTTGGATTCCCAGGCAAAACATTATAGTGTCATCTCTGGTCAGACCAGTGCATCTTCAGAAACAATCTTTACTTTAGCGCTTAGCTAAAGTAAGCAGAACTGACAGCCAGCTAATGGGAGGATTCACAGCAGTGCCACTGCTGCCATTGTCATTGGTGTCTTCCTTCTCTTTTGAACTCTGTTCCATTCGCCGATTCCAAGGCCTTGTTCGCTCGTGCCTCATCTGCCCTTTTCTTGGCCCTGCTTTTAATTCATGGTGTGCCTTATAACTTTCCCAAAACAACTGACAGACATAGCGCTATTAGCCAAGTGTTATGGGAACGTTAAATTATAAATAATGTGTGGGGAAGTGGAAAGGAAAGAGTTGATGTTTATTACGGTTTTCTAAATAAGGAACCTTGTGGTCATTTTTCAAAACCTTAGACACGACATGGTGGAACTCAAAACCATTACCACAATCGAATCTGTTCTGAGTTCTGTCTTGAGTTTTGAAAAATGACTACCAGTTTCTGAAATAAGTGTCAAAGCAATTGTAAAAAACTGTAAATAAACATTGGCTATATCCTCCGAAGATGGGGAAGATATTATGCCTCATCTTATTTGTGATAGACTCAGGCCAGGAAGCAATACAGCAGTAGACAGCATTAAAACATCTCATCACAATTGTAATGTAAGATTTGGCTACAGATATTGTAAAGAAAAAAAAGGTTTTACTGTAAAAGCGAAGATGGGTTTAAAATTGGTAATAAAGTGTACTGTTGTTTGTTTTGTTTATTTGTTATAGTGTGAGTATCTCTATTGTTATGAAATATTGAATGTTTTTAACTACAGTAAATTGTTCCCAAAAGAGATATTTTCTGTGATTATGTTACCAGCCATCCACCATTACCTCCTAGACAAAACATCCTCCAATATACCCTGTAGTCTAATGAACGTTATTAAAGATTGTAATTGTGTTGGGCAATGCAAACTTTTTAATATAATTTCTAATTGAATATTTGATCCGACCGTGTAATAGGCCTCTCAGGAAAATCAGGGGGCTTTGCACCTTTAGCCTACAGTACATATGACCATCCGGCTAAAAACTTAACCTTGTGCTTTATTTGTCATTATCAAAGGGAATTTAATCAAAAACGGATCTCAGTTCTTTGTCTGAAATTTAAGGCTTTATGATTAGAGGTATTTACAACTATGTTTTAAAAATGCATGTTTTGCACTGGGGGTAGTGAGAATGATTAAACAAAGAATGTACTCCAAATGTCACTGAACTAAAAGGTGATACGATACAACTCCAGGTGTAACCAACCAATATGCAGGAGGAAAAAGTGATGTGCTGTAACAATAGCCGGAAGCATTGATCCTATTAGGAAGATCTTAATATTCTCTGTACGTCTTCTCTCTTTCGTGCTGAAGCTCAAAGTCTGCAGTGAAATGGACAAGATCAAATGGATTTTTCGTTGTCATTTTCGTTTTCTAAAGAGCTTTGTAAAGTAAAGGAGTTCTTCAAATGACAATGGAATAGATTGCATCAGGCTGCAGTCTGCCACTTACTGCAAATTGCAAAGCCTTGTGGGCATTATTGCTTGTCTGTGCCTCAGTTCATGAGAAGAAGCTAGATGACTTTGTGAGGGGAGATTAGTGAATGAAAGTCAAATTTCATAGTGCATGCTCTCAGTAGCTCTCTAAAACCATTCTTCCAATTGCCTTAGAGTCACAGGGGGTGTGATTTATTTGAAATGACCAATCCTCTCGTTCACCTCATCCTAATAGGAATTGGTTAACAAAACTAGCCCATTCCGATGCTTTTCAGGGTAAGAACTTGAAAACAATGTATATAACTAAGTACACACACTGTTAGAGTCTGACTGGGTGCTCTTTATTTGTAAGAATAGCCATTGAAGAGGGAAACTTGCCTAGATAACATTTTCAGGCAGTGGAATTTGAAAAGAAAACTGACCACATTTACTGGGGAACCAATTTGATCTTTTTTATCTAGTGCCAGTTAAAAACAGCTATGCTACATCTTTAGCAATTTCATAAAGCACTGGATTCATTTTTCAAAATCAATATTAGGACTAATGGTTTGTTCGTATTCAGACAATTCAAAGTTTTGAAAATCAAGTCCCAATTGTCCTCCTGTCGATTATGACTCAGTTCTAAGGATATTAATGATTTGACTGAACATGTATGACTTGGCAATTTGTCTGTTTGTTCCATCTCAAAAAGTGGCTTATATTCAAGTATCAAGCAACGGACCCTTACATTCTCATAATTTTTTTCGCTAAGATTTTCATTTTACCCATTTCTACAAATGCTACTTTAAAATTTTATTTTTGTAATTATTTTATTTCTCCATCTTTTTCCCACTTCCTCCACCTCCCTTCCTACCTTTCAACTCTGATTTGCATCTTCCATGCGCCACAGGTCTGGAGCAAAATAATATTGAAAAAGTGAAAAAGTTCACTAATGGCATGGCGCTCAAAGTTTGTCCTTAAAATATACATTCCATTGTTTGTAATCTCTGATTTTGGCTTTGTGGTGTTTGTGTTTACTGTGTGTTAATGTTTCCAATGTCTGGCTCAATACGATCATCTGGTTTAGCGTGGTTCTTGTCCATACCTATCCACATCTGTTCTCATCATTATTCACCGTTCACTAAAGGTGTGGTGATTAAATTATATGTGGGCTTATTTTAATAGCAATAAATGTGTAGTTTATCATTGAAAACATTGTGCATTTCTATTGATTTGTTTTGTATATCTTTTATATGTAAAATTCCTGAAGAAACTTTATTAAAAAAATTATTTTGCTTTCCCTGGCAATGCAGAGACAGCTACTCTGAGCTTCTTGTTTTTTTCCTTGTTCATTGCAGGAACACCTACATATTCATGTTCTTTGTTTGAATATATTGCCTGCCACACATTTAATTTGTGATCTGCTTTTATTGGAACGTGATATGCTATATTATTGTCACGTTCATTTTATCAGTACACAACATAATTTAACTAATGTTTTATTTTCTTGTCCTTCTCTTCTTTTATTTCCAGATCGAAATGTTAGAACACAAATACGGCGGGCACCTCATTTCTCGCCGTGCCGCCTGTAAGATCCAGACCGCCTTCCGCCAGTACCAGCTCAGCAAAAACTTTGAGAAGATCCGTAATTCTTTGCTCGAGAGTCGTCTGCCCAGACGCATCTCCATGCGCAAGGTGCGCACGCAAAACACAGAGGGCTTTTCTGCTGAGAGGGCACTGGCAGAAGGCTGCAACCAAGCGGCCATCCCCCTGGTGCGTTCTCCATCGCTACCCGCCACCGTTGGGGGAAATCTGACCGACCTGGAGGACTCCTTTACAGAACAGGTCCAGTCCCTTGCCAAGTCTATCGATGATGCACTAAGTAACTGGAGCCTGAAGACCATGTGCTCACTGCAAGAGGCTGGCACCTACCAATTCACTGCTGAGGCTTTCAATGCAGCTGCAGCAGCGGCCGCTGCTGCAAGCAGAGGAGCCACAGGAGAAGGAGTTGGAACTGGGGAGTCGTCTGTTCTCCAAAGCCAGGGGGACAACCCCAGCGATTTGTCTCGAAACGCCAGCAAGCTGATGATGGCCTTTCGTGACGTGACAGTGCAGATTGACAACCAGAATTTCCGGGTGTCATCCTCCGTTATGGAATCTTCCACTTCTGTCTCCCTGGGCAACTGCGTCCAGCCAGTGGGTGAAGCAACCACCACAGTTACCTCCACTCCCACCACAATAAACACCTCCGCCTCTCTCATCCCACCTGAACAACCGAAAGAGTCTCCACCACCTGTTGCAGAAACCCCTGCTGAGCTGATGGATCCCCCTGTCCCCCCTCGAGACCCACCGCCACCCCCAGAAGCAGAAATGGAAACAGACTTCCAGGACACTCTTGAGTTCCCAGCCCCTCCTCCAAGTGAAGAAGAGATCGATGATGAGGATCTACAACCCCCTCTAACCCCTCTAGACAAACTTGCATTTTCCCAACACCCAGAAGTGGTGGTGTCAGCAACGCCAGCACAACCACCTAAAGGGACCCCACAAGTCCCTCAGTTCCAGGAGAGTGCACAATCAGTGGGTGCACCGTTTTTGGGCTCCCCAATAGCGAAACCCCTGGAGGCCCAGAGAAGTGGCTCAGAGACAGCAGACAACAGCTCAGAACAGATGAGCAGCAGCAGCACGTCCACCGAGGCCCGTCCAGCGTCTGAGGCCTCGTCCAAGGAAGCCCTGCAGGCCATGATCCTCAGTCTGCCACGGTACCAGTGTGAGAACCCCGCCAGCTGTAAGTCTCCCACGCTCTCCACCGATGTCATGCGAAAACGCCTCTACCGCATTGGCCTCAACCTCTTCAATGTGTAAGTAACCTTTGTGAAAACATGTGGCTGTTTAATGACATTTAGACATTTAGTCATTTAGTTAGTTGTTTAGTTATTTACTTATCAACCCACCACTGTTGGGTCTGTTTGTTTGTATTACCTTCTTTGCAAAATAACTTTGTTAACTTGTTTGATTGTTCGTTTTGTTTCTCTTTGAGTCTTAAAGCAGATTATCTTTCGTCCATAGAACAACAGAGCAGTATGGTCTACTACCTCTTTTTGAAAATTATTGCAGAGAAGACAATGATATGCCATTATCTAGAAAATTTTAAAAATATTTTTATTGTATCCAAGCATTTGAGAAAGGTGCTTTAAAGTTTTCTAAATATTTCATTTTGTTCTGAATTCTATGTCTAGATTTTTGACCAAAAGGTTATGAAATTAGTGTCGAAATGATTTGTAAAAAACTTTAGCAGGTTGGTGCAGGATTGGTTTCCAAGGTGAAGAGAGCAGTGGGGTGTTTCTCAGGTGATGCCCTCACCTTGTTCAAAGTTTAAAAAAAGCTTTAGCAATTTTTGACCATCTGTGCTACACAATCCCAGCAGACGGAAATTGCGTCCCCATCAGCAGTCCAAAAGAACAGCTGTACCAAAAGTAAACCTGGATGAAGTCGCTAACATGTCTTTTCACCATTTGCTCACTTAACTTCTCACCTTGAGCTTGTTGTCTAAGGCCAAACTCCCCTATTATAGAGAAGATAATGTGAGCCACTTAGTGTCAATTATTTACAATAGAAGAAAACCACAGATTGACTAGGTGAAGCAGATCAATCAGAATTGATGAGGGGGGAATCCCAAGGACTAGTGGCAACCAGCCAGACTGATTTTCTCATTAGTCATTCTGTTGCAAGTTGAGGATGTAATTAAAAGTTATACTCCAGAGTGGACCTAGCACTTTGGGAATTAGGACAAAAGTTTAGCCTAAAATCTTTTTTTCTACATTCCCATCCTTTGTCTCTAGAGCTTTTCCTGGTGTCCTGGAAATATTAGAGGTCAACCAAAATGCTGCATGTACCCTTGCACAAAGGCGTTCTGGTCTGGAAGTAAGGCTGCACTCTGCTAGAATTTGTGACTGGATCTGGGGTGCTCTAGGCCAAAAGCTGAGTCATCCAATAGGAAACATCATGTACCTAGGCCTGGTTTAAGTGTGCCTATCTCTGCCAGTGTCAGTACGAATTGGAATCAGTAAAGTTCTCATACAGTGTAACCTTATATTGCTGATTTTAGTTTCTCTTTTTAGGAAATTTCTCTAGCCTGGCCGTTGTCGGTGTATCCTCACCCACAAGTTCTTATCAGGTGTACTGATTTGTGTATAAGGTAAAGGGGCTTAACCATTAATTAAGAGGGGCAAAGTGTATGGTTACCAGGGCCAAATGCATATGTATGCATATGTGCGCATGTCTCTGAGTGAAAACAAGTAGAGAAAAAAATACATAATAAAGTCTGTGCACACTGCAGGCAGTCTACACCAGACTTCACAGGGACCGAGACAGAGAACAGGAGGTAATGAAAACACAGAGAGAGTTTGAGAAGCGGGAGAAAGTAATATAGTGAGAAAAATAGAGAAAGACTGGAACCACTTGATTTTGTTTCTACCAAAGGTGTCAACAGAATTGCAATGCTTTGATTAGGTTGACAATGAGGATGTCAAGGGCATCCCCTCAAGTAGGACTTGTTTCTATGGTTCTTTG